>JACGAQ010002203.1:0-44447 GCA_014119065.1 Orius insidiosus | reverse complement strand
AATATTTTGCGCCTGGCTCGTCCAAACCTGCTTTAATTAATTTTTTACACGCCCTCGCAGAGGTCTTAAAGTTTTTTTTGCAAAAGGACTAGGATTTCAATAGAAAATGCCAATTTTTGTCTTTTAAGCCCTAAGTAAGTAGGTGAATCGCTGGTCCGATTTCAGCCATTAACGAACTCGTCCGAGCTATTGAGATAAAAGCTCTAAATACCGGATATCGTCACCTCACATTAAATTGCTCCAGTCGTGCTATATTATATATATATAGCTCCCAAAACTCTTAAAGCATCCAGGATATTAAAACACTCATGAGAAGTCCCCGTATTCTTTCGGCCTCTTGAAAGATCTTGATGCCTCAAGAGTCTTTTAATAAAAACACCCCTCCTGTCTAAGTTCTAGTGGGAAAAAATTAACAGAGGGGAATTTAGGAAGCCCCGTTTTTGGGTTGCAAACTCCTTGATGGATTCGCTTTCTTCACGACCCGCCATGGCTCGTCTGCCCTAATTTGCATATCATTAAGGTTTTTTATTCCTTTAATTTATGGAAACTTCGTCAAATGACATATCATTTTTTAAGTCTCAACCCGTCCTCTTCGATGGTGGGATTTCATTTCGATTAGATGCAATTAATTTTTTCATTTTTTTTTTTTATATCCGATATCCGTGTGACCTGTCAGCCTTTGTTTGATTTACGGACTAGCCGAGTCTATTTTAGAACAAACTTTTTCACCCCTCCGGGAATAAAATGTAAAATTCTTTTTTTCTCTTTCTCGACGTCTTTTACTGTTTTGACCAAGTAATGGGTCCAAGATAATTTCCGAATTTTCGAAAAAATGGCGGAGATCTGTCTGTCGAAAGATTTGAAAATTGTGCTGCTGCCGGTTGGTCACATCATCACCAAATTTTCAGCTAATATTCCTTACTTTATTGAAGATTTGTTAGGAAAAAGTATCTCATAGAGCTGCGTCTTCCAGACCCCGTCGGGTCAATTTGACCCAAAATCCAATAGATCTTTAGTTTGTCCAAGGTGCATGACACTACCGAAGAGGTGTTTTCGGGAACTGGGTCTCCTGACCCCATGGGGTCAATTTGACCAGTGATATATTTTCCAATTCGAGTGATACTACTAAAGAGGGGTTTCCTGGAACAGGGTATTCCTGACCCCGTCGGATCAATTTGACCAGCACCAACTTAAGGGGGAAAAACCAAAAAAAAAAACAAAAAAAAAAACTTCTCAAAATAAATTCAGAAAAATAAATCTGAGAGATTTAACTCAAGGAATTTTCGAACTTCGAAAAAATGGCGGAGATCTGTCTGTCGAAAGATTTGAAAATTGTGCTGCGGCCGTACCGATGGTCACATCATCACCAAATTTTCAGCTAATATTCCTTACTTTATGAAGATTTGCTAGGAAAAAGTATCTCATGGAGCTGGGTCTTCCAGACCCCGTCAGGTCAATTTGACCCAAGATCCTAATGATCTTTAGTTTGTCCAAGGTGCATGACACTACCGAAGAGGTGTTTTCTGGAACTGGGTCTTCCTGACCCCCATGGGGTCAATTTGACCAGCATCAACTTAAGGGGAAAAAACGAAAAAAAAAAAAAAAAAAAAAAAAAAAATTTCTCAAAATAAATTCAAAAAATTAAATCTGAGATTTAACTCAAGGAATTTTCGAACTTCGAAAAATGGCGGAGATCTGTCTGTCGAAAGATTTGAAAATTCTGCTGCGGCCGTACCGTTGGTCATCATAACTAAATTTTCAGCTTATATTCCTTACTTTATTGAAGATTTGTCAGGAAAAAGTGTCCCATGGAGCTGGGTCATCTGGACCCCGTCTTGTCAATTTGATCCAAGATCTTCTTTGATCTTAAGTTTGTCCGGGGTGCATGATACTACCGATGAGGCGTTTCCTGTTACTGGGTCTTCCTGACCCCTTGGTAGATTACCAAGTCTTCTGCCCCGAACCCGGAGCACTTCATTGAATTCTTGAAATTTTTAATTTAAACTAGTTTTAATGCTTCTAAACCATTAAATACATGATTTTACTATCGTTCAGTAATTATTTTACGATAGAAGCACAAAATTGCATCAACCAATCGTCTTTCATCTTCAGAAATAATTAACTTAGTTTGTAGACGTTTGAATTTTTACAGTTCCCGCCGGAATTAAATCAGCGTCGATTGTTTAATAATTGACTGCCAATAATTGTTATATTAATTCTTTCGGTGAAGATAGTAATAATTCCTTGTAAAATTTCAAAGCGAAATATTGAAAAAAAATTAATCATAACGTTGTTGTCTGGTAAAGAGTCCGATTTTCACCAAATTCCTGTCAACCTTTAAAGTCCTGTAAAGTCTCGAAGCAAAACATTCATCAGCCATTCTGCCGTATGAAAATTTAAAGAAAATAACGTTATCTGATCAGAGAACAGACTGTGATTAATATTTAAATCAGTGATATAAGCGTTGAAGGCGTTCTTATCAGATAAGAAATTTTCTTTTTCTTTTCTTTGCGTCTGAAAGGCTGGAAATTTTGCTTCCAGATTTTACAGGGAGTCATTTTAGACTTTAAACTAAAGAAATAGAGCAATCGGATTTCAGTTCAAGCTGAATAATACAATCGTAATCTACGTCTATTAGCGCGGGAATTTCAAATTAGGACCACCGATATTTTTTATTGTTGAAGGTTAAAATACATTTCCAGTTAATTTACTTGCGTATTTAGTCATTAATTGATGTAAAATGACCCAATTATTCAAATTAATACAGATAGAAGTCGTTAAAAGGTCGAATTTTCAATTTTTCAGACTTAAGTAAAGATTTACCGCCAGGTGCCCGTATGATTGTAAAGCCAAGGCTGGATTTTTAATCTGGACTTTTATTTTTACACATCTAGGTGACCCGACAGCAGTTTGTTATTAACTAAATTAAGCTTTTTTTCACATCGAGGAATCTTTGCTGCCCTGATGAAGCCTGACAAAATTTAAGCGGATACGTCAAAGAAAATCTATTTAGCAATAGGGAGTCGGTTCAAAAATTGAGGTCAGGTTTTTAACCCCCGGACGCTAAGAAAAATAAAATCTAATCCTAAACTCCGCCATTTTTTCGAAGTTCGAAAATTCCTTGAGATAAATCTCTCAGATTTATTTTTCTGAATTTATTTTGAAAAGTTTTTTTTTTTTGTTTTTCCCCCGTAAGTAGGAGCACCATAGGGGGGGGGGGGGTAGTTCAATAATATTGACCCTCCCCCCACCCACTACAATATAACAGACTGTGGAAAGGGTGGAATCAAAAATGGCTAAATTTGGTTTTTTGAATAGTCAAGGTCAAATTTTGGAAATTTATGAGGGGCCAAAAATTAATATTAAATATTATCAGAGTAGGTCATTGGTGTAAAGGGGAAGTTTGTTTTCTAGTTGTACGGCCGTAGCACATATGACATAATACTACAGACAGACAGATCGCCGCCATTTTGAAAGTCCGATGAAAATTGTGGCTATAAAGTATAAGGCATTCCGGAAGAAAAAAGCGACGTACTTCCGGATGTCCGAACGGCCCCATAGACTTAAGAGCGATTAAGATCGCTGGTTAAATTAACGTTAAGGGGTCAGGAAGACCCATTTCCTAAAACCGTCTATCGGGGGTACCACCCTGTCAGAAATAAATTACGAGTTATCAAAATTTAGTCATCACGATTAAATTCGTCTCCAAATTTCCTGAAAATTGATGTGTAACACGTCGTAATAATTCGAATAATTAAAATTATGCTAATTAGATGTCATTGGTTGATACGCAAATTAACGTGAATCCGCGTCTGTCGGTTGAGAAGGATGGATCGCCTCTTGCGGGCGGTGGGGAAGGGGCGCTCTCGGAGATGGCAAAGAGTTTTGAAGACTCTTATTAAGGAAAAAATGAGGTTAGGACCACTTAATAGAGGACGAAAAAATAAGAAAATCGGTATGTCACACATTAGGGTTGAAAAAAAATTTAATGAATCGTAATATAATTAATGATATGCAAATAATCCGAGCGGCAAAGGCAAGAGGGATAAGAGAAGAAGAAATGGGGGGGGGGAGGGTTGACGCCGAGTTTGTATTGAAGGCGGGGGTCTGGACCACTAGGACCACTTAATAGAGGGCGAAAAAATAAGAAAATCGGTATGTCACACATTAGGGTTGAAAAAAAAAATTTAATGAATCGTAATAAAATTAATGATATGCAAATTACCCGAGCGGCATAGGCAAGAGGGATGAGAGAAGACGAAATGGGGGGGGGGAAGCGGTTGACGCCGAGATTGTATTGAAGACGGGGGTCTGGGAGACGAAGCCCACCCTCTTCAAGTTAGAAAAAAATATATCCCTGTTTTTCACTCGGATATTTTTCTGAACTCATGAGACATCCAGACTTCTTAAGAGAGCGAAAATAAACCTCCTAATGCATCATCTCATGAAGCATCGGAAAGGATGCTTCATGAGGTTTTGAATGCCTCTATGATTTCTTAAGAGGGTTTTAAATATATATATATATATCAACGAAATTGTGCATACCTCCTCCGGCTGCAATACCTCCTCCGGAGGAACTATGCCCCTTCGAAACTTATACTCTAAAATCGCTCAAAGTTGAAAACGACGAAATCCGAACACTCTTCGAAGTCTAAACATTCTAAAACCCTTCGGGTTCCCGCCAGTTTCACCTTAGCAACATCCGAGTCCGGTTCACCCCTTGCCGTCGTACCCCGCTTCTTTCCCCACCTCCCTTAGGAGACCGCGTTCACTCTCCTCTCCGCCCGCCCTTCTTTCACCTCCTCACCACCCTAGACCGAATAATTATTATTTCGCCGCGCGACCTAATTTGCATATCATCCGCGTAACTTTAATTTCTCTAATTCTTATAGAAACCCCAGTAAATGACATATCATTTTTTACGTTTTTTTATGGCGGAGACAATGGTCACACTCAAATTTCAATTAGACGCGATTATTATTTGGGGGATGGTTGGGGGGGGGAGGGGGGTGTAAAAATTAAAAAACGGCAAAATCAATAAAAAAATAATTTAGGAAAATTGAACTCAAGGAATTTTCGTAATTCGAAAAAATGGCGGAGTTACGACTGTCTGAAGTAATAATAAATGCGCTGCGGCCGTACCTTTGATCCAATCTTCACCAAATTTTCATTGGATCTCCTCTTAGTAGCTAGCGTTCGCCAAGTCAAAAATTTTTCGGCCAATACGGGCGGCTTTCCCCACGTTGCGCTGGCATTATGAAGCCCTCTGAGAGCCCCTACGTGTTGCATACCTAATTTCAGCATATTTATTCACGATTTCGTTATTGTTGATATTTTTAGCATAAATTTTGGTCAAAACCCCTGGGGTTAGGGGGGGAGGAGGGGGTACCAAAATTGATCTTGATCTTTTGATTTTTGAAAAACTACCTCTCACCTTAGAACTTATTGGTAAAACAGTAGGAAACATTGCTTAATTAATCAATTAATCAATTAAAAGTTAAAGAATTAAAAAATTATGTCCAAGAGTTGAAAGTGCCCCTTGCATGTACAACTCGTCAGTCGCCTTGCAGTGAGATTTTAAAAAAGGTTTAAATATTCAAAAAACCGTCTTATTACGACTTTTCTTCGCTTGATTTTGCTCTTAACGGTCTTTTTTTAATGTTTTAGAGCCAAAACATCCTTAAAAATCTAATGAAGACGCCTTTTAACTTCAAAAACTAAAAATATCGCCCGCACTAGTTTGAATCTTCCCGCGCCAAATGGGAGCGATTACTTGATTAACTTCAATTAATGAATAGCATCAATCAATTTCTAATTATTCTATTTCTTTAGTTAACCTTATAAAATGAATCCGTGTGAAATTTCGTGGCAAAATATGCTGTTATTCCTCCGTGCGAAAAAGAAAAAACAAATGGCCGGCGTGCTATTTTTGCTTTCGTACGCCGGAGATACTGAATATTTCGTCTCGAAATTTCACAAGGATTCATTTTACACGTTAAACTAAAGAAATAGAATAATTAGAAATTAATTGAAGGTGTTAAATTTTATGATGATCAAGTATTCTTTGCGCCGAAATTCAAACTGGCGCGAACTATAATTTTAGTTTTTGAAGCTTAGATACGCTTTCCTTTGATTTTTTATGACTCAAGTCATTGAAAAGTGTCTAAAACCAGGAAAAAAGAACAAATACGAGCAGTTTAGGTATTTTTTTACCGAGAATTCGGAATTTTTTAAAAATTACTTTGTCGAAAAGTAAAACCCACCCGTTGCTGTACAACTTCGCACTCCCCTACACAACTTAATTTGGGAAAAATCTGATAAATTAAAAAAACGGCTTTTTAAGACTTCTGATCGTATTGATTGGTGTTTTTAGGTCTTTAGGAACGTTATTAAGCCTAAAAATACTTAAAAAATTAATGGAAAGCTCAATTTAGCTTCATAAACTTAAAATATCGGGCGCGCCAGTTTGAATTTCGGCGCAAAGAAGACTTGATCATCATAAAATTTAACACCTTCAATTAATTTCTAATTATTCTATTTCTTTAGTTTAACGTGTAAAATGAATCCTTGTGAAATTTCGAGACGAAATATTCAGTATCTCCGGCGTACGAAAGCAAAAATAGCACGCCGGCCATTTGTTTTTTCTTTTTCGCACGGAGGAATAACAGCATATTTTGCCACGAAATTTCACACGGATTCATTTTATAAGGTTAACTAAAGAAATAGAATAATTAGAAATTGATTGATGCTATTCATTAATTGAAGTTAATCAAGTAATCGCTCCCATTTGGCGCGGGAAGATTCAAACTAGTGCGGGCGATATTTTTAGTTTTTGAAGTTAAAAGGCGTCTTCATTAGATTTTTAAGGATGTTTTGGCTCTAAAACATTAAAAAAAGACCGTTAAGAGCAAAATCAAGCGAAGAAAAGTCGTAATAAGACGGTTTTTTGAATATTTAAACCTTTTTTAAAATCTCACTGCAAGGCGACTGACGAGTTGTACATGCAAGGGGCACTTTCAACTCTTGGACATAATTTTTTGAATTCTTTAACTTTTAATTGATTAATTGATTAATTAAGCAATGTTTCCTACTGTTTTACCAATAAAGTTCTAAGGTGAGAGGTAGTTTTTCAAAAATCAAAAGATCAAGATCAATTTTGGTACCCCCTCCTCCCCCCTAACCCCAGGGGTTTTGACCAAAATTTATGCTAAAAATATCAACAATAACGAAATCGTGAATAAATTGCTGAAATTAGGTATGCAACACGTAGGGGCTCTCAGAGGGCTTCATAATGCCAGCGCAACGTGGGGAAAGCCGCCCGTATTGGCCGAAAAATTTTTGACTTGGCGAACGCTAGCTACTAAGAGGAGATCCAATGAAAATTTGGTGAAGATTGGATCAAAGGTACGGCCGCAGCGCATTTATTATTACTTCAGACAGTCGTAACTCCGCCATTTTTTCGAATTACGAAAATTCCTTGAGTTCAATTTTCCTAAATTATTTTTTATTGATTTTGCCGTTTTTTAATTTTTACACCCCCCCCCCCCCCAACCATCCCCCCAAATAATAATCGCGTCTAATTGAAATTTGAGTGTGACCATTGTCTCCGCCATAAAAAACATAAAAAATGATGTGTCATATGACGGGGTTTTGATAATAATTTATAAAAATCAAAATTAAGAAATTGATAATATGCAAATAATAAGTTGATTAGGGTGGGCGCGGGGGGAGGTAGGAGTTAATGAATGCGCCTTCCGAGTATTGTTGAAGGGAAGGGGTGGTAGCCCGGACCCTCGAAACGGTTGGTAACAGAGGCGAAGGGAAGATAGACGAGGGGGGAAGGGGACACGGAGCACGAAGATCGTCAAGGTCGAGTCGAAAAATTTTAGAGGGTTTTAGAGAGTTGATGATGATGACGTCCCGGAGGAGGTAGGTCTAGTTCCTCCGGAGGAAGTATATACAATTGCCCCTTACGGAGTCACGGAGTAGGCTAGACCCGCAACACGGAGGAACTATGTACAATTTCAAAGTTAAATCCTGTGCATACCTCCTCCGCATAGCTCCTCCGGCAACCGGAGGAAGTATGTACAATTTTCAACCCAAATGGAGGAGGTATACTATATATATATATATATATATAACTTTTCAACTGAGGATGGTTTTGGGGTCCAGGAGGTATGAAACGAAAAACGTATAGAAAATTTTTTGAATCTGCGACTACTTGGTACATTACAATAGGTAGATTTTGAAGAAAAGAAATCTACCTAAAACGAAATTAATCTTTCCCGTTGAATCGATTTTGTCCATTAAAAAATGTAGGCAGTACAATCATCGGTCCCAGATGGTAATCAAGAAGCAGATGGGTGAATAAAAAAGAAAACAGCGTCAAAGGATGATGAAAGGTGTCAAGATTGTGGCAGCTGAATGCTGATGACAGGCTACGCATTATACCAATCGCATTATCCACCACATCCCCCCTTGAAAATCCGGCTATTTCAGTACATGATAAATTTTGCTGCGGAAGGTGAGGAACTCTTTTTTATGGAACGAAAAAAACCATGGCTGCGTCAAAACTTTTTTTTGTCCTTCTGTTTCTTCTTGGTAAAAAGAACTGCTTTTAGGGGCTGGAAGGTGAGAAGAGGGCGAGGGAGAACGTAATATATTCAGGGGATGGCCCCCTTCGCCTAATATATTATCAACTGTCAGGTCGTTCGGCCTCCCGGGAGTACGAATCCCCTGGATTATTTTCCAAAAGAGGGGAACTTCAACTCCCTCCAACCTCTACGTGATTCGCCTTCAAACCCATCTCACAACTTCTATCTTTCAATTTAAAAAGACATGAAACGAGAAGTTTTTTTTTTCTTCCTGTCGAGGATTAACTTGTAAAATACAAACAGAGAGGGGAAAAATCCATTGAAAGCGTGTCCATTTTAATATATTCAAGGTATTTTATAACAAATCTGATCTTTAATAGCTTTTTTAATATGCGGGATTTAAAAAAGTTGAAACCGTCATCTTTGATAACAAAAATATAGACAAAAAACTCATCTGTATTCTTAAAAATTCTTTCATAGGGTTTTTTTATAGAAATGAATGAGAAAATCGGAAAGTAACAAAAAGTAGAAGGGGAAATGGCTTGTTAATTTCCCCTAGTACCTACGCCCTCGAGGCTTTGATTGCTTTTTTTCGGTTTTTTTTTTCATCCAACCGACCGAGAAAAAGCGTTGATAAAAAGAAATCCCCAACAATACAAATTGTAACGATGGCTGATAGGGCATGGCTCCCCAATTACATCGGCTCGACATTTGCCGAACAAGCAGACAATATCAATTGATCCGTACTGACGTCATCCCCTTCCGAAACGAGCACATCCGCGTCTTTCCAACGAGGCAACCCCTCCTTTTTCAAAGATCAGTGTGCATGACACTTTAATTCCACCATGTTATCCGTGATCAATCATCGCAGAACAGCAAAATTGACAGCGCACTCTCGGCTTATCCGCGCTTTTTTTCTTCAGATTTGCTCCTTCCGTCCAATAAGTGAGGGAGTTCGAGTTCTAAAAAAATTGTTGCTGTTTTTTCATGCTCGATATTCTAGGAAGGTCATTAGCTCCACTCTGTTCTCACCCCCTTTTCGTTATCTCATTTCTACGAAAAGTTTGTTTTCAAAATGATTTTTATTGCTAGTTCTCAGAAACTCACCTGTCATTCATCCATTTTAATTTATTTTTGATAAAAACCCTCGATTATCCGTTTTTGGAACCAATTAGCACGGATAAACGAGGGTTTCCAACATTTTAGTGGTGGGCAGTGAGAGAAGATATAAGGTAGAGTTTAGAAAGGATCATTAACTTTCTTAAAGAAGTTATTGTGATACCCTCCACGTCTGGTTTTTGGGGAGGGGTCTTCCAGACACCGGAGGGTCAACGGATCTTTACCGATCTCAACTTTGTCTGTGGTGCTGGCCGACCGTCCGTAGCATTTTTTTCCGGAACACTTTACGGCCACAGTTTTCAAACGATTTCACCAAATTTCTTTAGCCGGTGAAGAAGAGACCAACGAGGGCGATTTTTGAATTTCGAAAAAATGGCGGAGATATGTCTGTTTGAAATTTTAAAAAATTCGCTGCGGCCGAACCGTTGGTCCTATTTTTACCAAATTTTCACCAATTACTCCTTATATTTTTTACGAATTTTTGGTGTAAAAAATTGCCACTTTTTTATTATTATTTTTTTTTATAGTAGGGAAAAATTTCATACTTCTACCCATTACGAGAGGCACATCCCTAGGCCAAAGAGCCTATTATTTCTACCTTGACACTAATAAAAATTTTCGAAAAAAAAGAACTTCGAAAATTTTTCCAAAAAAAAATCTCGGAAAATTTTTCAAAAAAAATACTTCCCCCTCCGTTATACCTCCTCTCCCTTATGCTTCCCCCTCTTTTATACTTTCCCTCCTTATACATCCCCTCCGTTATACTTTCGTTCCCTTATACTTCCCCTCCCATATACTTCCACGGTACGTCCCCTCCGTTATACTTCCCCCTCCTATATTGTCACTTCTCTTTAGGGAAGTTTTCGTTGGAAGCTCTTCATTTTTGAAAGCTCTAGAAGGGCCGCAAAATTCTCATCCATCTCTTTCATAATCAATCTTTTTTATCCTCTCCATTTTAGCCTTTTTATCCAATAAACACCATTTTTGTTTATTTTTTCGGGCTCTCAACCATGTAAAACCCTTTTTAATGTTTACAAGGTTTCGCTAACCAATAAAAATCCATTTTTACTGAATTATGGGATGATTTCTTGATTATTTTGCGAAAAATGCTCATAGAAGCTTTTCTCACGGTTTTTAACAACCGTCAGCAAACACTCTTTTTAAGATTAGGCATTTTATCTTTTTTTCCGGGATCTTTTGGGCGATCTCCCAACCGGTACAGCAGCAATGACTGCAAAATGTACGTTGTTTATCTTTACAATAGGGTCGATTAAAGATGATTCAGTAGTTAGATTAAGATGTAAAAGAGGTTTTGTTCGAAATTCGTGACTCGTTTCAATTCTGGTTCTTCACCGTGACCAAGATGGTGATCTCGGCATCAAAATATTTCCCCACCCCGGCGTCAGAAAGACGGAAACGAATCATTTCTCTGATTGAATCAATGGGCTTAGATAATGTATGCGGAGGGCGTCGAAGGACAATGAAAACCGCTTGATTAGGATTGGCATCCCCCACATTAAGATGTCGTGGGAGAGAAGCGAAAGTGAACATTAAAAAAAGGAGAGGACAAACCCTCCTCATCATTCAATTATATTCCAGTTAAAATCTTGTTCTTCAATTCTCTCGAATCCGGATACATCAAATAAAGGAATAACTCAGATTTTTTCCCCCTCTTCAAAATGGAGGCAGATGGGATTTCAGTGACTCTAATGAGAGCCAGAGGAGGCTTGAGGAACTAAGAAGCTTTATGTCAATTCGAGGGTAAAATATGAAATACTATCGGGAATAGAGCTTAATAACCGGATTTAACATGGTTCATTAAATTTAGATTACGTCGCACACTCCACTGAAGTGATCCCTCTAACTTCACCAACAATAAAAAAATTTCAAATACCAAATTTTTCACTAAAATACTCCTTATTTTAAATTTTTATATTAATAATTCGTCGAGTACCAACACCGGATAAGTCATTTTTTATCAATTTTGAGGCATAGTTTCTGATGGTAAATTTTGCGGAGAATCGAATTCCGTTGGTAGTTTAACCCTATTACCAACAGAAAACGCGTAGTTCACGATTTAGCCAACAGGTAATGCATTGATTCCAATGAGAAATACGTATTTTGGCTCTCCTGAAAATCTAGAAAAAATGACTTATCCGGTGTTAGAACTAACGCGACAAATTGATAACAGGGAGAATATGGGCTGTTCACTCCCGTTCATAGTGGCCTGACTGGTCGACTTTCATTTCGAAGTTATTGTTTTACCCTCCACGTCGCGTTTTGGGGAAGGGTCTTCTAGACCCCGTAGGGTCTATACCGATCTCAACTTTGTCTGTGGTTCTGACCGGCCGGCCGTCCGTCCATGGCATTTTTTCCGGAACACTTTACGGCACAGTTTTTAAGTTCCTTCGATCTGACCAAGTAAAATGAGGTTTTCTTGGCTAAAAATCGGAAAAAAAAAAAAAAATGCTCAGAAACCCTGTAAAAGGGGCCATCCTCAACCATTTAGTATTGACAGTCCACCCAAAAATCCAATTTAAGGTGTTTTCTTTATTATTTTTTTTCTTTTTTTTTCTAAAAAAGAAGAAGAATAGGTTTAACCGATGAGCAAGAGGCCTTCTTCCTCATTGGTTAATCCATTCTTCTTCTTTTCTGGACTAACTTTATGACGCATTAAGGGGGGGGGGGGACCAGGCGGGGGCTCTCGCCATATTGCCGTGGCGCCCTATCAGGGCCAACTCCAGAGGAGTGGCCAAACCAATTTATCGCGGATTTTGTGGAAGAATATTGATTTGGAATTTAACGTCCAAACAAAAATCCCTCCACCCAACCCGGGATCGAACTCCGGTCTCCAATCAATTTAAGGTGTTTCCAGTTTAAAAAAAAAAAAAAAAAAAAAAAACTGTGAAAAACTTCATAAAATTGGGTTCTTAGCCGAAAAATCGAGGAGAAACGACAGGAACTTAGTATACGGGGCCAAAAACTGAGAAAAACGTTTGAAAATAGAGTATAATAGATAATTTCGTGGATGAAAATTTGGTGTAATTACCGAAAAACTAATTAAAACCAAGGGTTACTGAGGATTATTAAAGGTTTTTAGTGTTTTTAGGTAGATTTTTTTAGGAATAAGCCGTAAAATCAAAAAATGGAGAGAATTTTAATAAGGTACATGCAATTGTTTCTTTAAACCGTAGGGAGCCGGGGTATCTATAGTCACCATTTTCAGTCTGGCTTCCATAAATGAGGGGGATGATAGGTCGATATGTTGAGGCTGGGCGGGGCGGTTGCCATGGCTTTCCCGCTGTCATGACTACACTTCCCTCAAATACGTCGAGATAGAAAAAAGTTCTCTTCCTGATATTATACCTCCATTTAAACTCGGAACAGGAAGGATCTGCCCCTTCTCGAATCTTCAACAAGCCCTATTTCCAAAAACAAATCCCGAGAGTAATAAAATCGGGTTTTCCGATGACGAGGGTGCGAAACGATGGAATGACTCGACGGAATTTTAAAGTATGCGTTTCAAGTGGGCGCATCCGTTTTTCGTCAGCCAAACGCTCAAGCGTGGGTATCCTTTTGTTGGCTTTTTAACTTCATCTAGAAGAACAGGCCGCGAAAAACCGGGTTTTTAGAGTTGCATATCTCGGCACCCTGTATACCGATCGACTTGAAATTTTCAGAAATTACTCATATAGTCATATCGAATCGGAGAAGACCTGTGCAGGGTGCTGAGATCCAGATAACCAAAACGCTATTCCTGGCTAGCTGAATAAGAAGAACACAGAAACGGCGAAAACCCGGGTTCATATCTCGGCACCCTGTGTACCAATCAACTTGAAATTTTCAGAATTTATGCATACGGAATCAGAGAAGACCTATATAAAATTTTGAGTCGATTGGTATACAGGGTGCTGAGATCAAGATGGCCGAAAAACGCAAATCGTGACGTCCAGTAAACTCGAAGAAGACGACTAAAGATCATGCAAAATGGACAACGGATGCTTCTTGCCAGAAGATAAAGGAAGTTTTCGCGCCAAAAAACTGAGGGGGCTCCAGAAAACTAGGGTTTTTCTTGGGAAGAAAAAGGCGGAATTGAGATTCAGGACCACAAAACACGGCGTCAATTTTTCCAGATTATTAGGTGGGTACGAGCGAAATTCTGGTAAAAAGGAAGAAATGTATGCCTAAAAATGAGAGAAAAAAGTTCATTTTTAAGGTGAAAAATGTGGTTTCGTGGACTAAAAGCCTCTTCGAAAACACCGGATTTAAAAAAAACCTTTCAAAAATTATATTACAGTAGACCCTCCTTTATCCGTCCCTCGTTTAACCGTTCCTCGGTTTATCTGCGTTTTTTTTTTTTTTTTTTTTTTTTTTTTTTTTTTTTTTTTTTTTTTTTTCTTTCCAGATCTTCTCCTTTAATTATCCGTTCAATGAACGGATAAACGAGGGAGTTATAAGAAAAATAATGAAACGTTGCTGTTTTTTTATGCTCGATATTCTAGGAAGGTCATTAGCACCACCCTTATTGTTCTCACCGTCTTTTCATTATCTCATTTCTCCGAAAAGTTTGTTTACAATAATGATTTTTATTGCCAGTTTCTATGACTTCTTTAGTCTTTCTCGGTTTTTCGAAGGAAAATACATGAAATAATTTTTTGTCGAAACCGGGAACTAGTTCTCAGAAATAATATGTTTGTAATGTACAAATCTCATCTGTCATTCATCAATTTTAATTTTTTTTTACTCCCTATATACTTTTGTTTTTAAATAAATTAACGTTTTTAACATATTTATTTACCTTTTATTTAACGTTTAGAACCATAAAATGACTACGAAACTTTATATGGTAGTTACATCATTTTCGTGTAACTAAAACTTATAATAAACTATAAAGTTGCCAATAAAGTTATTAAACTCTGTCTAAAAAAAACCCTCGATTATCCGTTTTTCGCGTTATCCGCGCTTGGTCGAGAACCAATTAGTACGGATAAACAGGGTCTACTGTATAACGCTTGAGATCATGTGACATGGGTATTTCTTGACCTAAAAACCCTAGGAAAACTCCCAAATCCTAGAAAAAAAAGGTGATTTAATCAAAAGATACATAATGTTATACCCTCAATCGACGGTTTCCACTGGCCTTAATCGAGCTATTATTTTTTCTTCTTACCATAATCTCTATGAGGAATGCAGGAGGATGGGTCCTGAAATATGAAACATTGAAAACCCCATTTTTTCTTGATTTTGACACGACGAAATGGATGGTAAATCCTCAAAATTCCCTCGGTGTTTGTAATTTTTGCTATTGCTATTTTGGGAGAAAAACTCCCACGAATCCGAGAAAAAATGGTGATTTAATCAAAAGAAACTTAATGATATACCCTCAACAGACGGTTTCCACTGGTCTTAATCGATCTATTTTTTAACTTCCTTAAAGAAGTTATTGTGATACCCTCGAAATCGGGTTTTCGGGGAAGGGTCTCCCAGACCCCGGAGGGTCAAATCTAATATTGATCTTTACCGATCTCAACTTTGTCTATGGTGCCGGCCGTCCGTCCGTAGCCTTTTTTTCCGGAACACTTAACGGCCACAGTTTTCAACCGATTTTCACCAAATTTTCACAAAATCTTCCTTAGTCGGAGAACAAGAATGAAACGAGGGCGATTTTTGAATTTCGAAAAAATGGCAGAGATATGCCTGTTTGAAATTTTAAAAAATTCGCTGCGGCCGAAACGTTGCATTGGTCCGATTTTCACCAAAAACTCCTTATATTTTTTACAAATTTTTGGTGAAAAAAATAGCCACTTCTTAATTTTTTTTAGCAGGGAGAAATTTCGTACTTCTACCCATTACGAGAGGCACATCCCTAGGCCAAAGAGCCCATTATTTCTAGTTTGACACTTAAAAAAAAATCGAAAAAAGAACTTAAAAAATTTTTCAGAAAAAAAAGTGCAAATTTAAAAAAGAAAACCCGGAAATTTTTCGAAAAAAAAACTTCCCCCTTCGTTATACTTTTGTTCCCTTATACTTCCCCCTCCGTTGTACATCCCCTCCGCTATACTTCCCCCTCCTATATTGTTACTTCTCTTTAAGGAAGTTTTCGTTGGAAGCTCTTCAAACAGTACCTTTCTTACCATAATCTCTATGAGGAATGTAGCAGATAAGATGATGGGTCTTAAAATATAAAAGATTGAAAACCCAATTTTTTCTTGATTTCGACACGACGAAATGGATGGTAAATCCTCAAAATTCCCTCGGTGTTTGTAATTTTTCCCCATTTTCTTATCATGGGACACCATGGACCGAGCCCTGAATCAACGGACCAAAAAAGTAAAAAGGGGTTTCTCTAGTCAGAAGAAGTTGCTAGTGCTCAGCTTTTCGTTTATCCATCACACTTTCTCAAAATCTTTCATACTGTTTCGGATCAATAATTTTCCAATCTCATTACCAACTCCTTAATCTCTATTTCCCACTCAGCACAAAAGGTGAGGGGTTGTTCTTACTAGCGAATTGAGAAAAGGGGGAGAGAGAAGCCGAATCAAAACCGTTCTTGAATATCTATTAAATGTAATGGAATTGGGGAGACAGATGCTTTAATTGGAAACACTCGACAAAAGCCTTCATCCAACCCCCTTTTTCACCACATTCCCTTCCCCTTATTTTTTTTCTTCCGCTTCCCACCTTTCGACTCTTTTATTACAATTTTCTATAGACTCCACAAAACCTTTTTCTAAAATTGCAGTTTCTCCAGGAGACAAAAGGCTTCTAATAAATAAATCCAAATAAAATCATCAATCCTTTATTTTTTTTCATTGCAAACTTCTTTTAATAACATTCACTTTTACATATTTCCAACAATTAAATTTTTTTACTGGACACCATCAAAGTTGTTGCAAAGTCCTTTTGATAGGACAAAATATAATTTTGGTTCAAAATATATTAATTTCTGTACAGAAATTTTATAATACAAGTTATAATTTTTCTTTTAAATGTTATTAATATACAAATAATTTTTTAAGTTTTATATTTATGCAGAAAGGTGAATTGGAATTCAAATATAATCTATATTAGAAGTAAATGTGTAACATTCACGGAATGTATTTTCATTTACTTTAGAAAATAGAAACTTGAGAGTTTTAGCTTCACGTTTTTTAGCAGAAATAGCGCTCCCCAAGATTTTGAATCCTTCGTCTTATAAAAAAAGTGAAGCTAAAACTCTCCTTAAGAGATAGACTTTTAAAAACTTCAAGCTCCACACAAACAAAACATGCAGCGATAGTTTATGTACATGAAACTATAAGATGAGAGGAATATAAATTAAAAATAAAATAAAAATGGAAGATAGCTAATCCTACTATCTTATAGTTTTAAATATGCAGGCACACACACAAAATGTTTAAATATCAACACTCTTTTTTTTAACTTTTAATTATATGTTTTTCAATTGATATGATAAAGTTTTTTAAAAAATAGAGATCCTTTGTCCCTTCAATGAAAATAAAAAGTTAAGTACTAAAGCTTTTTATAAGTACTTAACCCTTTCGAGACCGCAGGCGACTATCGTTGCCATTCGCTCTTTTCGTTTGGAGACCGCAGGCGACTTTAGTTGCCCAGCGGCGCCAGCGGGAAGCCTCTCTAAAAAATTTAATACCTTCGCTTCCCGCGCTAGCAACATGCAAAAACTGGCAATCTGTTGGGGAAGAAATGAACTACGTGATGATCGCATCACTCGTCGCTTTCTGTGCTGCGCCAGTGGCGCAGAGAATCCGGCGTCAGACGCGGTCTCGAAAGGGTTAAATGTTTAAAATAAAATCTACATGGAATGTAAAGAGAGAAAAAGAAACTAAATAGGAACAGGAAAAATTTTGATTAAAATATATTGAGCAATAAAAAAAATGCTAAAAATAAAAAGTGGTGCATTAATACCATGATTTTCAGTCATAAAATAATTTAAATAAAACCTATGAAAAGAAAACACCACTTTTATACTTAATATTAAAAAGTGTAAAAACTAATAAGTACGCATTAAATGTAAAAAAAAAAGTTTTTCTTTGGTTTAAAAAGAGAGAATGTGAAAAGTGAGATTTTTTTTGTTTCCGGGCCTTTATTTTCATTGCACGATTCCAGATTTTGGCACTGGGATATTCGTTGAGTATTTAAGTTTTCAGGTACAAAAGTTTGTGAATTTGACCGGGTTTCAATTGTTGGTGGCACCGGAATTTATTTACATTATGCATTTAAAATGCCAAAGTCTTCCATTTAAAAAATAGACTGAATGATGGGGGATAAAATAGAAAAATTGACTACTGTGCTTTAGAAGCGATGTTTTTCCAGCGGGATAAAGGTTTTAAATGCATGCTGGAATGGTGAAAAAGGTTGAAAAAATAAACTGAAAATAAATAAAAAAGGGGTTTTCAAGTGCTTGGATTTGGGGTGTTTTTTAACCTCTGAATGAGAAGCGAACTGCTGCAGGTCAGTGTCGCGACTTCTCTGAGCTCGACTGGAGAAGACACTTCTCCATCGCAGACAGTTTATCCTCGACGCTAGCCCTTGTCACCCTAAATTAAAATATTTTCAATTTATTTTTAAAACCTAGGACTGTCAAATGAAGCGAGTATGACAGTCGTTTCCCTTAGGTCAGACAGAAGTTTCCGAATTGAGCCTGAGTACGAACCTGTTGCTCGCCGGGTCGATGACTTCTTCGGTGATGTTGAAATGAGGGAGGCGATGTATGGAACAGAAGAGTGAAACGTCGTTTTGACGGAGTTGAAACATAGTTCCTGGCTTCACCGGCTGGGAAAGGGCATCGTCGCATATCAGCGACCACGATTGGACTTCCTTCTGTTCTTTTTCATTCTGAAAATTTCATAAATCGAACTGAACTTTTAAACTGAGGACTTACTTGAAGAACAGGAGCTGGTTGAAGAAAACGTTCTAAGAACGCCCGTGGCGATAAATCATGGCTAAGGCACTGCGCCAAATGTTGAAGTATCGAATCAACGCTATGTCTCGGCTGTTGTCTTGTTACCCGTAAATACTTCTGCAGAGCCCGAGCCAACGAAGGAAAAACTGCTTGTGCCGCTTCATGAGAGTCCATCGGCAAACCAGGTGCTAAAACATTCATAAGTATATACAGAGTGTTCCAACAGTGGAACAGCAACTTTGCAGCAAAACTGAGAAAAAAAACACTAAAAAATTTAGAAAAAAGGATGTTTTTTGAACAAAAGAGCAAGGAAAACAAGATCAAAAGATAAGCCCTAAATTATGGTCCTCCAGGGGGGTAAAATATCTATTACCTACACTCCTTCCTAAGATCGTCGCGTTAGTTCTAACACCGGATAAGTCATTTTTTCAAGGTTTTCAGGAGAGCCAAAATACGGATTAATTTCTCATTGGAATCAATGCATCACCTGTTGGTTAAATCGTGAACTACATGTTTTCTGGTGGTAATAGGGTTAAACTACCAACGGAATTCGATTCTCCACAAAATTTACCATCAGAAACAATGCCTAACACAAAATTGATAAAAAATTACTTATCCGGTGTTAGTAGGGTTGTTGCGATACTTCCGATATATAGGAATATCGATATTTTCTTTCCGATATTAGTACCGATATTTCCATTCCGATATATCAGTTCTTCCGATATTTCCCTACCAATATTCATCCGATATTTCTTATTTATCGCGATATTTTTACGATATGAATCCGAAAGAAAAATGGGGCAACACACGGATAACTGATAACTTATCAGTGATAACATCCATACCGTATGGGTATGGACCACACGATATACAGGGTGTCCGGAAACACATGGCAAGCGTCTGGGAGAGCGTTAAAAAGTGGTTTTACGAAAAAAAGTTAAATGTAAACCCCCCTTAATTTAAATCAAAGAATTCGATGGTGTAGTTTAAAATCCGCCTGGATATACAGGGTGTCCCAGACACAACCTAACTTCGTTATTTCAAATGAGAACCCCTATTTTTTATTTCAGATTCGCAATCTACGCAAAATTTCAAGTAGATTTGAGTACTCATATGACAATTTGGACAACTTTTAAAAAATGTCAAAATTTAGCGTTTTTTGCGCTAAAATCCGTTAAAATTGACCTGGGAGACTCGTTTTTTTTTTAATTCCACTTATTTTTTCCCGAAGAATCCAACTGTCTCAAATTTGAGCATCTTCGCATTCAGCATCACGAGATTTCGTCGCTAATGGCCTTTTTTCAAGTTTAACTCCAAATTCCATACTTCAAAAATGGAAATTAGCGATTTGTTGACGGAATTTTAATTTTTGATGCATAAACACAAAAGACGCAGTAGCTCTTTCAAAATTTGTGGTCCGAAAGAAAAATTCCTTTCAACATGTGCTAATTTTCATTTCTGTACTAAAAATTTGGGTTCTAACTTGAAAAAAGGCCATTAACGACGAAATCTCGTGATGCAGAATGCGAAGATACTCAAATTTGAGACAGTTGGATTCTTCGGGAAAAAATAAGTGGAATTAAAAAAAAAAACGAGTCTCCTAGGTCAATTTTAACGGATTTTAGCGCAAAAAACGCTAAATTTTGACATTTTTTAAAAGTTGTCCAAAATTGTCATATGAGTACTCAAATCTACTTGAAATTTTGCGTAGATTGCGAATCTGAAATAAAAACTAGGGGTTCTCATTTGAAATAACGAAGTTAGGTTGTGTCTGGGACACCCTGTATATCCAGGCGGATTTTAAACTACACCATCAAATTCTTTGATTTAAATTAAGGGGGTTTACATTTAACTTTTTTTCGTAAAACCACTTTTTAACGCTCTCCCAGACGCTTGCCATGTGTTTCCGGACACCCTGTATATCGCGATATATCAGAATATCCATATTTTCCTTCCGATATTTGTACCGATATTTCCATTCCGATATATCGGTTCTTCTGATATTTCCCTACCAATATTCATCCGATATTTGCGATATTTGTACCGATATTTCCATTCCGATATATCGGTTCTTCCGATATTTCCCTACCGATATTCATCCAATATTTGCGATATTGGTACCGATATTTCCATTCCGATATATCGGTTCTTCCGATATTTCCCTACTGATATTCATCCGATATTTCTGATATATCACGATATTTTTACGATATGAATCCGAAAGAAAAATGGGGCAACACACGGAGAACTGATAACTTATCAGTGATAAGTGATAACATCCATACCGTATGGGTATGGACCACACGATATATATCGCGATATATCAGAATATCCATATTTTCCTTCCGATATTTGCGACATTTGTACCGATATTTCCATTCCGATATATCGGTTCCTCCGATTTTTCCCTACCGATATTCATCCGATATTTCTGATATATCGATATTTTTACGATATGAATCCGAAAGAAAAATGGGGCACACACGGATAACTTTTAACTTATCAGTAATAAGTGATAACATCCATACCGTATGGATATGGACCACACGATATGTATCGCGATATATCGGTTCATCCGATATTTTCCTTCCGATATATCGGTTCATCCGATATTTTCCTTCCGATATATCGGTTCATCCGATATTTTCCTTCCGATATATCGGTTCATCCGATATTTTCCTTTCGATATATCGGTTCATCCGATATTTTCCTTCCGATATATCGGTTCATCCGACATTTTCCTTCCGATATATCGGTTCATCCGACATTTTCCTTCCCATATATCGGTTCATCCGATATTTTCCTTCCGATATATCGGTTCATCCGACATTTTCCTTCCGATATATCGGTTCATCCGACATTTTCCTTCAGATATATCGGTTCATCCGACATTTTCCTTCCGATATATCGGTTCATCCGACATTTTCCTTCCGATATATCGGTTCATCCGACATTTTCCTTCCGATATATCGGTTCATCCGACATTTTCCTTCCGATATATCGGTTCATCCGACATTTTCCTTCAGATATATCGGTTCATCCGACATTTTCCTTCCGATATATCGGTTCATCCGATATTTTATCCGATACAATATTTATCGAAAAAATCGGAAGGAAGGCCATATCGAATCAACCCTAGGTGTCAGAACTAACGCGACAATTTAGCACAAAACTAACTAACGTGAATGTGACTTATAAAGCAAGAGTGCATAGTGAACACACAAAATAAACTCAAATAATCTCACATTCTAAATCATGTCTTGAATGATTAGGGACATAGTTGACTAGAAAAAACCCCATATTAAAAATATAAAGAAAAAGAAAAATTGAATATACCTGGTTCATGATGTAAACGTTTGATATGTGTAAACGCTTCTTCAGCAGCAGTAATCAGCCTCGCTCGCCTCTTTTTGACCCTTCTCTCATAATCATGCTCCTCGTAAAATCGCTCGTTATGGCTGGAATCTCGCCTTCGAGCGTGAGCATTATTCACACCTCGATTTTGACTCTAATTTGAAAGAAATTAAATTTGGTTTTATTTTTTAAAAATTTTACTTGAATAGTAGAATTATTAACTCCGTCCACTTCATAGTATTTAAAACTGGAAGTTGGCTTCCTTGATTTTGAAACCGGGATTCTTTCCAAATATGGGTTGTAAATTTGAAACTCTGTATAATATTTGTCTAATATCCAGACTGCAGCTCGCTGAATACTTAGCTGTCCTATAGCATATGATTTGCTTTCTCCATCTGGGCTTCTTACAACCTAAAAATATATAAATAAATAATAGAAAGTGAATAATTAATTACTTTAATATAATATGTTGGCTGAAGATGTCTAATTTCGATTAAAATGACAGCCAAATAATGAATGAAAAGTAAAGTGTCAGTTAAAGTTGATGCGTAGGAGACCAACGCTTTATATTCAAGTGTTGCTTCTCCAGTCGCTGATTCTCTTGGTCCTAAAAAATAAATAATTAACGATTTTTTCTTTTAGATAAAATTAAATATACCTTCTGTAATTTGTACAATGTAAAATAGCCAAAATGTAAAGCAACAGATAAAAACTAAAAGCAGAACTGCGGCTCGGAACATAAATATACAAGGCAAAGTCGCTCTAGATTTCCGTAAAAATAGCGCCCAAGCTCCAGCGGCTAAGAGCAGCAATTTGAAGCAGAGCGAAACTAAAAGACCTTTACATTCTGCACCGCATGAGAGTAACTGCGCTCTTTCCGCAGCGCTTAAGCCAGCTCCCAACGATGGAAAAAAACCTTTAAGAAAAAATATTAATTGAACAAGAAAAAAAATATAGAATACCAATTTTAGGTAGAATGAGCATTAGAATGGGACTGAAGAATGCGATTAATGATAGAATGATGGCTGCGATTGGGCCGAGGTAGCGGCTGCAGGTGAACCCGATGCCAGCATCAGGTTCGCTCGACCATAAATTGACCTCTTCTACGGAGCCCGATTGGTCAGACGTGTTACCAGTAATTGCAGTCGTATTTTCACCCCAGTTATCATCCTGAGGTAATATCTGTACTTCGATGACTTCCTGGCCATTTCTCGTCTCGTCAACTGTTACCGCGGTTTGAAACGGCGCCATATTGTCGTCTTGGTGGTTCCTGAAAAGTAAATGTTTATACAAAGGCTCTCTAAACCAAGAGAATGAGAAAAACGCCTAAGAACAAGCAAAAACAGAGGTCTCCGGATCATAAAATTGAGGATGAAAAGGGTTCATCTCAGCGAAAAGATCAAGGCCAACGACAAAAAATCTGAAAAAGGGTGTTTTTTGCCGGCAGACAAAACCAATTATGATGGATGCTTCTAGGCAAAAAAATAATAAACAGAAAAATCGGTGTTGAGATATGAAAAACTCCTGAAATTTGGAAGAGAAATTGGATTTTTGGCCCAAAATCAATGAAAAATTCTCAAAGATACAGAAAATGGTTCATTTCTTGGGATAAAACGTAAGAAAAACGCCTAAAAATCAATTCAGAAGACCCAAAATCAATGAAAAATTCTCAAAGATACAGAAAATGGTTCATTTCTTGGGATAAAACGTAAGAAAAACGCCTAAAAATCAATTCAGAAGACCCAAATCAATGAAAAATTCTCAAAGATACAGAAAATGGTTCATTTCTTGGGATAAAACGTAAGAAAAACGCCTAAAAATCAATTCAGAAGACCCAAAATCAATGAAAAATTCTCAAAGATACAGAAAATGGTTCATTTCTTGGGATAAAACGTAAGAAAAACGCCTAAAAATCAATTCAGAAGACCCAAAATCAATGAAAAATTCTCAAAGATACAGAAAATGGTTCATTTCTTGGGATAAAACGTAAGAAAAACGCCTAAAAATCAATTCAGAAGACCCAAAATCAATGAAAAATTCTCAAAGATACAGAAAATGGTTCATTTCTTGGGATAAAACGTAAGAAAAACGCCTAAAAATCAATTCAGAAGACCCAAAATCAATGAAAAATTCTCAAAGATACAGAAAATGGTTCATTTCTTGGGATAAAACGTAAGAAAAACGCCTAAAAATCAATTCAGAAGACCCAAAATCAATGAAAAATTCTCAAAGATACAGAAAATGGTTCATTTCTTGGGATAAAACGTAAGAAAAACGCCTAAAAATCAATTCAGAAGACCCAAAATCAATGAAAAATTCTCAAAGATACAGAAAATGGTTCATTTCTTGGGATAAAACGTAAGAAAAACGCCTAAAAATCAATTCAGAAGACCCAAAATCAATGAAAAATTCTCAAAGATACAGAAAATGGTTCATTTCTTGGGATAAAACGTAAGAAAAACGCCTAAAAATCAATTCAGAAGACCCAAAATCAATGAAAAATTCTCAAAGATACAGAAAATGGTTCATTTCTTGGATAAAATGTAAGAAAAACGCCTAAAAATCAATTCAGAAGGCCCAAAACTAATGAAAAATGCTCAAACATATGAAAATGGTTCATTTCTTGGATAAAATGTAAGCAAAACGCCTAAAAATCAATTCAGAAGGCCCAAAATCAATGAAAGACTCTCAAAGATACAGAAAATGGTTCATTCCTTGGATAAAATGTAAGCAAAACGCCTAAAAATCAATTCAGAAGGCCCAAAATCAATGAAAAATTCTCAAAGATACAGAAAATGGTTCATTTCTTGGGATAAAACGTAAGAAAAACGCCTAAAAATCAATTCAGAAAGCCCAAAATCAATGAAAAATTCTTAAAGATACAGAAAATGGTTCATTTCTTGGATAAAATGTAAGAAAAACGAATAAAAATCAATTCAGAAGGCCCAAAACTAATGAAAAATGCTCAAACAAATGAAAATGATGGTTTCTTGGGCGAAAACTCGAGTAAAACGCCAAAGACTCAGTAAAAATTGTGTAAAATTGCCAGAAATCGTAAAATTAGGTGTTAGGGGTTACTCCTCGTCGATAAATTTTGAATATTACCGTTTATGCGAATAAGTGCGATGTGACGATCTGTGGTTGTGCGAGCGTGAGCGCTTTGTTTTCGTATTGTTCTCAGTGAGCGATTTGAGCGAATCTGTCGTCTCCATCGTCGGTTTTACATCCAAATCCGAAATACTGTACATTTTCCTCACTCCTCATAGCTTCCTTCGCCTGGCACTATCTGAAAAAACCGACAAATTAAAACTTAAGGTGTACAGGAATCCCGACAATCCGAAAGTCGTAAAACGCTTTAGGTGAAAGTTCGAGTGAAAGAACCAAAAGAAATGAGAAACTGCGGTTTCCAATCATACTCACCCTCTTTTCTTCTTTAATTACAAAAACATATTCTAAACATCGAAAATTTCGTTTAAAAATGATGTTTAGATGTCATGGGAATGTCCGCCGTCCCCAATCACGAATGCCATCCACCAATAAAGCGAGAAAGCCGCCGGGGAAAAAAAATCACAACTACACTTTTTATGTTCAGAAAAAATGCAGAAAAGAAGTTTGACTTTTTAAAAAGCTATAAAAATAAAATATAAACTAATCTCAAAATCCCCAAGAATTCAGATCATGTCGTCCCGTTTCCCGAACTGTCATCATCATCAACAACAAAGCCGAAAAGTTCAAGTTGAGCTTATCGAAAACGCCGCTACTGTTTTCGAAATCCTTTTTTCCCATCCTGCGTTTATTTATTTAAATTATTTATAAGCAATTATCATAACGCAGCAAAGTTTAAATTAAAAAAATTAAATTTAAATTACACATTTTAATACAGAAAAATTCATTTAAAACAGAATATTTTATTTTTCAACATTTACATTTTACGCAGCGTTTTGTGAGGAGCAGAACTTCATTTCTTGAATTTTATTGATATCCGTTGATTAGCAAAGTTGATAACCTTTTTATGCTAGAAGTTCATAACTAATTAGATGTAATAGTTCATAAAATATGCTTTTGTTTTTTGCTAATATTTAGAATCAAAGGTAAACTATTTAAATTACTTTTATTATTATAGCTATATGGTGCCAAAATTTTAATTTTTATAGCTCTAAAAAGACGTTCTTTAGAGTTCTGAAGAATCACATGTCAAATTCTTTTTGACAGTTTTCCTCTGTTTATTGGCTTAAAAATTTTTTTACGTGTTTTATCAAGTTTTGTGGTCCTGAAACGCACATTTTGCAATATGTCTTGTTGTTTTCTTCAATCTTTCAGCCTAGAGGCCGTAATTTTACCTAATTTCCTTAATTTTTTCAGCCAAAAAAGAGCTTTTTTTCTTGATCTTCGGTAGTTTTGTCGAATAGACGCCGTTGTTTATTTGATCGAAATAGTTTTTGGTCCAAAAACTCCCATTTTACTCATTTTCAGTCGTTTTCCTAAATTTTTTTTTCAGCCAGAAAAGAGTTTTTTTTTCTTGATCTTTGAAAATGTGGTAAACAAGGGAAACGAACGACATTGAGGAAAATGAGGGTTTTTGGATTCAAGAAAAAAGCAGTTTTTTGACTGAAAAAATTGAGGAAAACGACTGAAAATGAGTAAAATGGGGGTTTTTGGACTCAAAAAATGAGCCGCTTTTTGGCTGAAGATATTAAGGAAAACGACTGAAAATGAGTGAAATGGGGGTTTTTGGAAGCCGTCGAAAAAGACGCTGATGTTTATTTGATCGAAATAGTTTTTCGGTCCAAAAACCCCCATATCACTCATTTTCAGTCGTTTTCCTCCATTTCTGCAGGCAAAAAACGCTTTTTTTCTTGAGCCCAAAAACCCCCATTTCACTCATTTTCAGTCGTTTTCCTCAATTTCTTCAGCCAAAAAACTGCTTTTTTCTTGAGTCCAAAAACCCCCATTTCACTCATTTTCAGTCGTTTTCCTCAATTTTTTTTCAGCCAGAAAAGAGTTTTTTTTTTCTTGATCTTTGAAAATGTGGTAAAACAAGGGAAACGAACGAAATTGAGGAAAATGGGGGTTTTTGGATTCAAGAAAAAAGCAGTTTTTTGACTGAAAAAATTGAGGAAAACGACTGAAAATGAGTAAAATGGGGGTTTTTGGACTCAAAAAATGAGCCGCTTTTTGGCTGAAGATATTAAGGAAAACGACTGAAAATGAGTGAAATGGGGGTTTTTGGAAGCCGTCGAAAAAGACGCTGATGTTTATTTGATCGAAATAGTTTTTCGGTCCAAAAACCCCCATATCACTCATTTTCAGTCGTTTTCCTCCATTTCTGCAGGCAAAAAACGCTTTTTTTCTTGAGCCCAAAAACCCCCATTTCACTCATTTTCAGTCGTTTTCCTCAATTTCTTCAGCCAAAAAACTGCTTTTTTCTTGAGTCCAAAAACCCCCATTTCACTCATTTTCAGTCGTTTTCCTCAATTTTTTTTCAGCCAGAAAGAGTTTTTTTTTCTTGATCTTTGAAAATGTGGTAAAACAAGGGAAACGAACGAAATTGAGGAAAATGGGGGTTTTTGGATTCAAGAAAAAAGCAGTTTTTTGACTGAAAAAATTGAGGAAAACGACTGAAAATGAGTAAAATGGGGGTTTTTGGACTCAAGAAATGAGCCGCTTTTTGGCTGAAGATATTAAGGAAAACGACTGAAAATGAGTGAAATGGGGGTTTTTGGAAGCCGTCGAAAAGACGCTGATGTTTATTAGATCGAAATAGTTTTTCGGTCCAAAAACCCCCATATCACTCATTTTCAGTCGTTTTCCTCAATTTCTTCAGCCAAAAAGCGGCTTTTTTCTTGAGTCCAAAAACCCCCATTTCACTCATTTTCAGTCGTTTTCCTCAATTTCTTCAGCCAAAAAATGGCTTTTTTCTTGATCTTCGGTAGTTTTGTTGAATATACGCCATTGTTTATTTGATCGAAATAGTTTTTCGGTCCAAAAAACCCCCATTTCACTCATTTTCGGTCATTTTCCTCAATTTCTTCAGCCAAAAAACTGCTTTTTTCTTGAATCCCAAAACCCCATTTCACTCATTTTCAGTCGTTTTCCTCAATTCTTCTCCCAAAAAAACACCTTTTTTCTTGATCTTCGGTAGTTTCGTTGAATATACGCCGTTGTTTAATAGTTTTTGATCCAAAAACCCCCATTTTACCTCATTTTCAGCCGTTTTCCTTGATCTTTCAGGAGACCGGATTTTCACTCGACTTCCGCAGTTGGCCAAGCTGCATCCTTTTATCGAATTTTGAATCGTTTTCCATGTTTTTTTTTTTTTTTTTTGGTAGAAAACCCCCTTGTTTTACCACATTTTCAATTGTTTTAACTAAATAACGCCAAGAAACTACATTTTACCCCAATTTCTCTTGGGCGTTTGTTTCTCCCAGTTTTACTGACATATACTTTTTTGAGATTTTAGGCGTTTTCAACGGATCTTCTGTTCAGAAAACACCTTCACACACTCCAAAAAAGATGTTTCCTGAACTGGAAGTCCCGAGGAAAACACCTTTTTTGCCTAGATTATCCCCCCTCCCACTAGTTCCAAATCTTAGACAAAATTTCAATTTGCGTTTTTACTTAGAATTTTCCAATTCGGCAATGAAAATATTGATGACCGACGGACGAGTTCTCGTCGGAAACTTCCTTTGCACCGATCGTGACGCCAACGTAATCCTCGGATCTTGCACAGAATATGTCGACTTTGAAGGTAATCATTTGATTGATTTCATTTAATTTTTTCTCTTTGTAGTTGTGGATTTTTTGATGAACCCAGAATATTTGGATTAGTGATGGTACCAGGGAGACACATCGTCTCCATTCATCTTGACGTCTCAAACCCTGGTTGTGTCGAAAAAGAGTAAGTTAAGCATTTAAAAAATTTTTATTGTACAATATTTTAAACTTAAAAAAAATTACACTGGAGTCGGTGGATTGAGCATGAGCTCTACATAACTCTGAAATCTGAATTTGAACATATTTAAAACTTTGAGTGTCCATATTGAGTTTTTCAATTATTCTAAACTGAAAGTTTTTTCGCTATCACATACCATGATGTTCAAAAGTTTTTTTGCTTGACGTATTCTGCTCGGTGAATTCCAAAAACTGTTGCTTTCAAACTATCATGGGTCGCCGATCTCAACATAATCGGCGACAACAAATTTATCCCTTTCGCCGCATAAAACCTGGATTCTTCACTTCTATCAGGTTTACTCATCTCAGATAATTTCGACACTATCGTATTTAACATTTTCAGATTCGGCATACGATCTAAAAGTATCAAACCGCAGCAAACGGTCAATGATAAATTCGATTTTTCATTACATATCATTTCTATGATCTGATTCAAATCTAAAGGTGTCGTTAAATTTTATATTTTGTTATTAATAATAATAAAATATCTAACGCTTCTTCCAAGCATGTTTGTTGACAAACTTCAAAGCGCAGTAAATGTCCCGTTGCTGACAGCTTCAAAATCGTTCTTTGATATCCTTTTTTGAGGGATGTCAAAACCGAAATGTGAAGTTCCATATTGTTGGTTTCAAGCGCTGAATTTAAAGTGGGAAGAATTTCGCTTAAAGGGCAATTTCGATGATTGTTTGATGCTGTGGCTACCCATATGGGATATCCTAATGCTTTGTGTGCATCTGTAGGATTACGCATAAATTTGAAATTTGTTCTTTTACTGGGACATTTCGGTCATAACCAACGATTTCTTCTAAAACCGATTTGCAAACAAAAGTCATATTTAGAGAATAACGGATGGAGCGGAGTTCTTCAATTGATTCTTCGACTGTTGAAATTTGTCTTTTTAAAGCTTCAACACCTTCTTTTTGTTCTTGAAAACGTCTGTATAAGTAAAGCGTGTTTAAAAAACCGTGAAGTCCGTTTTCAGATTTGATTTCATTAGTCAAGCTTCTATCGTTGACGTACGCTACTATTTTCCAAACCCAAGTCCTTATCAATGATGGTAGTTGGCTTAATGAGCAAACCAGGCGTTACTTCTGGCTGCAAGTTGTCTGACTTTGAAAACTGGGCTGGACATCAATGATTGAAAACAAGAAACAAGTTTGTTAAAGACGTCTTCATACTGCGGTCGATTATTGTCAAAATCCCGACTGATAAATTAGAAACTAATGTTAGCAAAGGTACCAGCTTAGAATGGACGGACATGACGTCTTTTTGACTACAGCTCGTAGCTACTTCAAGCTGCGTCAAAATTAAATTGACCAGCTGAGGTGTATGGTAGTACAGTTCTCATATGACAAATGATAGCAGAACATGCAGTGTCATCTTCGCTTTGCTTCCTTTGTCCAATCAATTTAGGAACAATCGCACCAAACAATTGTAATCCAGTATTTCTAAAACATTAAATTAATATCATATTTTTAAATTAAAAAAAGTACCTTATAGCCCAACTGGAATGAGAAAGCGAATTGAAACATGCGGCAGCCACTTTGTGAATTATTCTTGCAGTTTGTTGCGACATTGAGCTATCTTTTATAAGGACGCCGAGAAGATGGAGTGCTTGTGCCATATCTCCTTTACGTCTTTCAGCAAGTGATAGGACTTGATTCAAACATTTTCAAGCATAGGCTTGTCTGGACGTGAATCGTTAGCGACAAGTCTGTGTATTAAAATGATCGCTCCAGCGCCTCTTGTTGATTGTGTTTGTCCAACGGAAAGACGATCTAGCGCTTCATTTAAGGTAGCTTCTAATTCTTCGGATTTTCTCTCTTTGGTTAAAGCCTTCGTTAAAGTCGCTAGAGCTTGTCCTGCAGATTCTAAAGCTCCTTTGTGTCGTGTTTGTTTTAAAACTGATGTTATGACTGTGAGGCATCGAGCGTACTCGCAGCCTGGCTGATCATTTAGCTTACTGGCCAATGTACAGCAAGCCTGAAAATAATTAAAAATCACAAAAACAACCTTTAAAACAAAACTACCTTCAAATTTAACCAAATCGTATTCAAAACAAGCTGATAAGCTGGAGATAACTGATATTTATCACTTTCTTCCACATTAACTGAAGAGCCCACAACAGTCGATTCTATCGCTTCCCCCATTTCCAAAAAAGATGGCGCATATTCTAAAAAATGCATAACAATACTGTAATTTATTAAATACCTTGTATTTGATGATTTGGATGCCAAAATTTGAAGAAGATATTGTGTCACGTTTTCCAAAAGAGATATCAGTCGTAATGTTTCTGAATGATGAAGTTTTCTAAATTCGGGACTTTCTTTGTCGTTGATAAGTCTATCTATGATTCGCAGTATGCCGTAAAGAGGAAAACCGTTGACAGCAGCATTTAAATATCTGTTTTAATTCAAAAACGTGTTTTTCTGCGATTCCGATTAAAAATGAGACAACTCTTTCTTCTTTGATTTCCAAACATTTGCAGTCTGCGGATGGATTTTTGTAAGCTAAGCAAGTGACGACGTACATCAAAAGAGCACCGGCGTCTGCTATATAAAACATAGGGTCGCAGCATAAACCGAGACTTATGTTGAACAGTTCTTTAAACCTGTTCCCTTCGTTTTCATTCATTTTAAAGTGATTTATCAATAAGAAGCAGCAGATTCTCTTACTTCTTCATTTTCATCGGTTATAGTGTATAAAAGAGATTCACGACTTACTTCGGAAGTAAAACCCCATTTGCCGACAGCTATCGCATATTTCATAACACGTTGTCCATCGCTTTTACCGCTGTTTTTCTTCAAGTTACTTTCATTCGATAAATGAGTCAGGACAACTTTATACAATGAAAGAGATGTCGTCTTCTTTGGTAGTTTGAACCAATTCTAAATTTGATCTCAAAAAATTGTAAAGCCATTCTAAGAATATCATCGCTCTGGTCAATGTCCTGCTGTCTAAATTACTGGGTTCAGTTCTTGATTGAATTAGTTCTTAAAACTTGTAAACAAGCGTCTCTGGTTCGACATAAAAAATAGTGAAGCTGCTTACGAGGCTGTGTCTTAACGGAGCGCTATCTGCGTTGATGTTCTCAGTCAGAAACGTTTCCACAATTTGAAATTCTTCATCGCACGGAAAAACAGACGGTTTCGTCGAATGGCAAACGGTGGCGAACGCATGCGCCCTTGTTATCTCTTCGCAGTCTCGTAACCCCTTCGACAAATAAGGCGACGACGAAATCGAAGACCATTTCATCGACTCATAACCTCTTTTCTCCCCGCTTTCAAACAGCAAACAACTGGAAATAATATTTCTGCCGATTTATTCTCAAGAAGGGAATCATATATGATTTGTAAAGAAATTTTATATTTCTTTATTGTCGCATTGAGCCAATATTTGAAAAAATTTTGTTTCTGCAGCCTAAAAAAAAATGAAATATTTTCTTTTTAAAAAGTTATTCTTACAAATATTGAGATGATGTCAACACGTTTATGATTGGTTTCAAAAAAGTTTGTTCCCACTGATCCAAGCTGATCGATTCAATGCAAACTTTGTACAGATCACATCCTGCAGAAGCTAAATGAGGATAGCACAGGCTAGTCAATAATCCATATACAATATCAGAAGAATGAGTCTGAAGTGCCTAAAAGTTTATTTTAATTAAGTTTTTTTAAATTAATTTTTTACTTTGATGTTCCCCTTAGAGAGAATAGCGGCTAAAAAGAAATATTTGCTTTTCATCATCCATGACATTTCAGTGATGACAAGCTGAAGAAGAGCTTGAGGCTGTAGAGGTGATGAAACGGCGATTTCAGCCGGATTCGAATTATCTGTTACTTCAGTAAACAAAAGGAGCTGTTCAAGCAACAGGAAATTCTGCTCCCTAACTCCATCATTGGACTTTCCCAGTTAGAAGCGACAATATTCATTATTTTGATGGCCATACTTGAACATATTTGGTTACCCAAAATGCTCCTGGTTCGCATACACCATAAAACGAGTGTTTTAAATGAGAGAAACTCAAAATTGAATAACTTAAGCAATGTTTTTGTAAAATTGGGAACATACGACCTTGTAAAACTGTTACCCAGTTTACCTGAAACATATAAATTATAAAAGGAAGAGCAATAATAAGGTTTACTTGTGTGGGGTTCCAGAATGAATCGGAAACTTGAAGTAGCCCATGACAAAGAGAAAGTCTAAATGTTTCTTCCGATCCTTCTATTTTAATCTGTAATGTTTCCGAAGCTTTGGAAAGTTTGACGCTCAGTTCTCGAGAATTGTCGTCTCTGGGTAAAGAAAAGTTTTGGAGTACATCATCGCCACCGCACTTGCATCCGCCACCAAAGAAAGAACCGTCGCGAACGCGACTCCGCACAACGTCACAGTTTCTAAAGGCGGCGGGATTTTTTTCGCCAACGTTTTCAACAAAACTTCCGACAACTCCGTTAAACATGGCGGCAATAATGCGTTTGGTGTTGTAGTCAGTTTTTGGCATGAATTTATAATAACCTATAAAAACAAAAAGTACATTTTCTTTGTGAACAGGTCATATGAATAGTCAAATCAACTTAAAATTCTGCAAAGATTACGAATCTGAAATAAAAAATAGGGATTCACATTTAAAATAATGAAGTAGGTGTCGCTCTGATTCGGTCAAAAAACAAGGAGGGGGGGGGGGGTACTTTAACCCTTTCGAGACCGCAGGCGACTTTAGTTGCCCAGCGGGAACTAGGGTTGTTGCGATGATACCGATATATCGGAATATCGATATTTTCCTTCCGATATTTGCGATATTCTACCGATATTTTCCTTCCGATATATCAGTTCATCGATATTTTCCTTCCGATATATCGGTTCATCCGATATTTATCCGATACGATATTCCTTACCGATATATCGCGATATTTTTACGATATGGATCCGAAAGAAAAATAGGGCAACACAAGGATAACTGTTAACATCCGATGCGATATATCACGATATTCGGAATTATCGCGATATTCTCCTTCCGATATTTGCGATTTTCCTTCCAATATTCGGTTCATCCGATATTTTCCTTCCGATATATCGGTTCATCCGATTTCCTTCCGATATATCGGTTCATCCGATTTTCCTTCCGATATATCGGTTCATCCGATATTTCCTTCCGATATATCGGTTCATCCGATATTTTCCTTCCGATATATCGGTTCATCCGATATTTCCTTCGATATATCGGTTCATCCGATATTTCCTTCGATATATCGGTTCATCCGATATTTCCTTCCGATATATCGGTTCATCCGATATTTCCTTCCGATATATCGGTTCATCCGATATTTCCTTCCGATATATCGGTTCATCCGATATTTCCTTCCGATATATCGGTTCATTTGATATTTTTCATCCGATATTTTCCTTCCGATATATCGGTTCATCCGATATTTTCCTGCCGATATATCGGTTCATCCGTATTTTTCAAAAATATCGTAACGGATAAAATATCGGAAGAAAGGCCATATCGAATCAACCCTAGCGGGAACTGCGGGAAGCCTCTCTAAGATATTAATACCTTCGCTTCCCGTGGCGCTAGCGACATGTAAAAACTGGCCATCTGTTGGGGAAGAAATGAACTATGTGATGATCGCATCACTCGTCGCTTTCTGTGCTTTGCTGGGCGCTGGAGCGGTGGGAGAAGTGAGGGAAAAAGTGCTGCGCCAGCAGCGCAGAGAATCCGTGTCAGATGCGATCTCAAAAGGGTTAACTCAGCATAAAAAAAAAGTTACTTACTCTAAATTGTTCTAATATACTGTCATGAAATTCATCGTTTTCTATATCGGTGTTTTTAAAGTATTCAGGCTTAAATTTAGCGCGTAGATATATTTAAGTCTCCTGCCATTACTGAAAAACCTTTTTTATTAAAAACAAAATTTTATTAAACAAATTACCTGTTTAAAAGGTCTTTTTCTATGATTCGTCACTACAGCATCCTTATTGTAGATTCCGTTAAACTAAACGGGAAACTGAAACACAAATTTTGTTGCTAAAGTTATTAAAATCAAAAAAACTAAAAAGTGAAATTTTTAGTTTTTGTTAAAATTGAAGATCTTGATTATCCAGATTTGAGCCTTTTTTGTTTTGTTCTAATCGTTTTATTTTTGTTTCAGGCGAAGTTCACCAGAAAGAGCGGAAGAGTCTTTATATGAATGAAATTCAGGCTTTTGGTTAAAATAAAATTGTTAAGGACGAAACTTTTTAAACGATTTATTACTAAATACAGTACAAATTAGTAAAGACTAGATGTTAAATTATTTCTTGTCTATTCCATCAATGGGTTCATACCCTTCTTTCTCAATCTTCTCTTTAAATTGAAGGTAGTTTCGCTTTCTATCAAAATGTTTCACCTAAAAACAAAACAAAAAAATTTAAAATATGGTTTTAAACTATTTCTGACTCCCTAAATTAAGATTCTTAAAATATCTTGTCTAAAATATTTTTTTTTTTGGCAATTTATTAGATAATAATTTATATTTTACATGCTGTGATGGCGATAAAATTAAAGTTGACGGTAATGAAATAAACAAAAATGAAAAATTCAATGAAAAAGTTTGGATCAAGTCCAATAGTTGAAAGTTGAAACGTTGATTATTATTTTATAAATAAACGAGGGAGTTCAAAAATAAGTTTCTTTAATTTCCAAAAAGTAGGTTCGAAAAATTACAGATTTAAAACTCAAAAAGAAACTCAACGTCGCTAAATCATATGTTCAAAATTACTTGAGATTCTAACATTTAGGGGCAAAGAAAAAACTTTTGACGGTCAATAAACGCTTTTTAGGCGTTTTTCTTGATGTTTAGGCCAAAACTCAACGTCGCTAAATCATATGTTCAAAAATTACTTGAGATTCTAAGATTTAGGGGCAAAAAAAAATTTGACGGTCAATAAACGCTTTTTAGGGCGTTTTTCTTGATGTTTAGGCCAAAACTCAACGTCCCTAAATATGTTCAAAAATTACTTGAGATTCTAAGATTTAGGGGCAAAGAAAAAACTTGACGGTCAATAAACGCTTTTTAGGGCGTTTTCTTGATGTTTAGGCCAAAACTCAACGTCGCTAAATCATATGTTCAAAAATTACTTGAGATTCTAAGATTTAGGGGCAAAGAAAAAACTTTTGACGGTCAATAAACGCTTTTTAGGGCGTTTTCTTAATGTTTAGGCCAAAATCAACGTCGCTAAATCATGTTCAAAAATTACTTGAGATTCTAAGATTTAGGGGCAAAGAAAAAACTTTGACGGTCAATAAACGCTTTTTAGGGCGTTTTTCTTGATGTTTAGGCCAAACTCAACGTCGCTAAATCATATGTTCAAAAATTACTTGAGATTCTAAGATTTAGGGGCAAAGAAAAAACTTTTACGGTCAATAAACGCTTTTTAGGGCGTTTTTCTTGATGTTTAGGCCTAAAAACATCATTTTTCTGTGTTTAGCCAGAACAACAGGTCTTTTGCCCTAGAAATACTTATAGCTTCTTTAAGAAATAAGGAGTTTCAGTATTTAGATGCTTATATTGCTCAGCCAAAATATAAAAATTTTAAAAATTAACTTACCCATAGAGGAGGACATGAGGACTCGTAAAACTTTTTAAGCTGTTCACATTCTTTGACGGGATCACTCGCCGAATCTAAACACTGCCAGTATTTGTCCTTAGACCCCCAACATGCTTCGCGTTCTTTTTTGCTCGGGAAAGACATTTTTTGAACTTTTAACCTGGTTCCCTGATTGGACAGGGAAACACTTTAATCCATGATCGACTAAAGACTAAGATAAAAAACTTGGAGAAACTTACTGAACTGAAAGACTCTCGAATAAATATGCAAGGTCGTCCTATCCTAGACCATGAAGTCCTGTCAAAGTTATAAATAATCTCTTTTGGCACGCACCAAAATATAAATGGATTCTCCGAACTTAATTCCTGAAGAAATCTAAAAAAGAAACCAAAATATTAATATCAAAAAGTAAATATAAAATCACATTCATGAAAAAGAAGTTTTATAATCCTAAAGAACATCATGAAAGAGAGAAAGTAAAGATGACAAAACCATCATCAATAAAGGGTCATTTTGACTCTAAATTTCGAAAAGGAAAGCCTTGGGTATCATAATAATAAAAGTACTAGTTTGGAGAGCTTCCAACGAAAACTTCCTTAAAGAGAAGTAAAAATATAGGAGGAGGAAGTATAAGAGGGGACGTATAAAGGAGGGGAAGTATAACGGAGGAGAAGTATAAGATAGGGGAGTATAAAGGATAGGAAGTATAAAGAAGGGGGAAGTTTGTTTTTCAAAAATTTCGACAAGGAGGGTATCACAATAACTTCTTTAAGGAGGTTAAAAGATACATGAAACAGCATTACTAGGCCTTACTCCCCTCTCTTATACTTTCTCCTCCGTTATACTTCCCCTCCTTTATACGTCACCTCCGTTATACTTCCCCTCTTTAATACTTCCTCCTCCTATATTTTACTTCTCTTTAAGGAAGTTTCAGAAACCCCCTAAAAGAGTTTTTGTGAGCTAAAAGACTTTTCAAAAACAGCGTAAAAATGGGTTTCTTTGGCTGAATGGTGAGAAGCCAGATAATCCAAAAGGCGATAAGTCTATAGAAAACCTCTAAAATCGAAGCAATTTTTTCATACAACCTTCACCAATAAATTTAATGATATAGGCTAGGTAAGAAGACGCAAAAACAATATCAGCTAAAAGACTTCAAAACCGTCGTAAAAATGGTAAAGAGGGGATTTTCAGGTAAAAGATAAAGGGAAAAACAGACAGACAGCTCATGATTAGATCACTAATCCATTCATCTACATATTCTATGGAAGAAGACCCTGCATTGGAAGGTATTACAATAACTTCCTTTCAAAAACTGCATAAAAATGGGTTTCGGCTCAACGGTGAGAAGGGCCAGATAATCCAAAAGGCCATAAGTTTATAGAAAAACTCCCACCACAGTACTAGAAGCACCACAGATAGCATAATTAGTAAAGATCTAACTAATCTTAGATCACTAATCTAGATCTTAGAGATCTGGAAGACCCTGCATTGGGAGGTACTACAATAACTTTCTTTCAAAAACTGCGTAAAAATAGGTTTCTTCGGCTCAACGGTAAGATTCTAGATTTTAAGATTAGTAAAGATCTAACTAATCTTAGATCACTAAAAATCTACTATCTTAGATCACTAAAAATAACTACTAATCTTAGATCACTAAAAATCTAACTAATCTTAGATCACTAAAAATCAACTAATCCGTTCACCTTCCTATTCTATGGTATCTGTATTACTAGGCCAGGAAGACCATAGAAGACCCCTAAAAAGAGTCTTTGTGAGCTAAAAGATCTGTCAAAAGCTGCGTAAAAATGGGTTTCTTAGGCTCAACGGTAAGAAGGGCCAGATAATCCAAAAGGCCATATGTATAGCAATTTCTTGATACAACCTTCAACCAATAAATTTAATGATATACCTACTAGCTAAGAAGACCTTAAGAAACTAAAAACTTTATCAGCAAAAATACTTTAAAAAGCGCCGGAAAAATGGGAAAGTGAGGATTTTCAGTAAGAGATAAGGAAAACACAGGAAAAACTGACGGACAGCTGTTGATGGCTCATTATCAGTAAAGAAAAGATCACTAGAATCTGGAAGAGCCTGCAATATTACAATAACTTGCTTTCAGGGAAGTTAACGTTGTAAAAATGGGAGTTTTCAGCCAAAAGAACGAGTTAAACGCCAATCAGATTAAAAGATATTTCTAGGCAGAAAGTCTATAGAAAACCGAGAATCGGAGCAATATTTTTCCTTACAAAGGGAGTTTTTAGAAACTCACAAAGAGGGAAAAAGCCCAATAATCACCCAAGAAATCCATTAAAACAAACTTTAAAAAAAGAGATTTCAGATACGTTTTTAAGAGCGAAAGATTTACGGGCACAAAACTATAACCATCGACTTTGAGGCCGTCAAAAAAGAAGCAGAAGATTTTGTGTTAAAATAAGCTTCTTCAAAAATTTAAAGATAACTTACCCTAAAGACGAAAATACCTTAATTTCTTAAGAAAAATGTTAACACAAAAATAAACAAAGGTTATAATCGGCATTGTTATACACACGTCATAAACCGGACTTTGAAAAAAAGCCGCCTTTATTATAAAATTGTATTATATTGGGTTAAATAATTAAAGGAGGAAAATTATTAATTATATGTAATTAGTAACATAATTTTATTTAAATTGTAGTTCAAATATTGTTTATGCTATGCAAGGTGTGACGTCATGGGGTTTTATCATTTTTTTGTAGTTTTGTAAGGTTACTTAATTTTGATTATTTTTAAGTTTTTGAGTTTTTTTATTTTTCAACTTCCCACTTCATTATGTTCATGTAAGTTTTGGTTGATAAAACATTTTTTTCTGATGAAATGCCTACTTTAATCTTTGGAGTTGGAATCGGAACTTTTATTGTCATAAGTTTGGTTTTGACGTCGATTTTATTGTGCGGAATATCTTTGAGGACGAAAAGCAACGTAGGGCCTTTCTTTATAATATTTACGTCGATCGTCCTCACCGTTTATTGGCGATTCCAAGGGGTGCAGACAGTACCCATGTAACGGCGCAGAAGGTAAAATTTTATTTCGGGAATTGTCTAAATTTAGAGGAGTTCCGCACTTAGCACCGTTTTTAATTACACATTTCACATTAGGGTGAAAAAAAAATTTAAATTAATTTAATCTGTTTTTAGAGTGAATATCCTTTTTATCTGGCGCCTCTGCCTCCTGTGTCTTCTAGCGTTCTCAACTTTGGGCGGTTTCGTCTTTCTTGTCGCCGACTCCTTAACTTCTGTCCATCGCCCAAATTTGAAGATTTAATCATGGTTTTGACGAGGATTCTTCCTTCTTCGGTTTATCTTCGAGGCCTTAAAAGGCTCAAAGTACCTTTTTCTCCTCCATCTCAAGTCAGAGACAAAAGCTTCAGTATATCAAACAATGAAGACTTTTTGAATAAAGTATTGAAAAACACATAAAAGGAATTTTAACATTTTTTTTTAAGGTAATGAACAGTAGAGTTCCGGTCATAGTCAACTTCCACGCCGAATGGTGCGATCCATGCCACATACTTACGCCGAAGCTAAAAGCGCTTAGATACTTCAGAAGAGATCAACCTTGCTATCGTAGATGTAGAAGCGAATCCGGAACTGTCCACACTTTCGAAGTGAAAGCCGTCCCAGCGGTTTTGGCCATCCGCAACGGCCTCGTCGTCGATAAATTTATCGGTTTAGTCGACGCCACAATGATCGAAGGTCTTGTCGATCGACTCACCGGAAAAACCGCACAATAGTTCTCATTTATTTTCACGACAATAAAAATGCTTCGGTCTAAACTGAGATTTTTCACTCTTCTCAATAATATCCATCAAATTTTTTTTTTCTTTATGAGCGGATTTTGGGTCCCCATGATTAAAAGTCTAAAGTACAAAAAAATTTTATAGCTTCTTTATTTTTAAAACAAATATTGTTATTTACTTGAATAGACTTGATGTAGGTACTGATTTTTGTATTGTTATTTTATAAAAGTACCAAATAGGTACTTAATTTTAAACTAAAGATTATTATGAAAGTAAGTTTTTATTTTTCTTGTTTTTACAAGTTTTTATTTATTTTATGATTGTTTTATTTATAATTTTTTAAATACTTTTCATCGCACAATTATCGGTGTTTGCACTTTGTTTTAAATTTAAATGTCTCTTTTAATTAGACAAATTCGTGCCTAATATTCACTTGCTTGTTTTTGTAGTTTTTAAATTTGTTCATAGGTGCTCACAGTACGGACAATAAATTTTTTATTTGCAAGTGTTGCCGGACGGAATATAAATCTAGTCTGTTTATAATGTTTTGACTTTTCAGTAATTAAAAGAATAATGATTTTATCTCTTAAAGTAGTTTTAATTAACTTCCTTAAAGAAGTATTGTGATACCGCACGTCGGGTTTGGGGAAGGGTCTTCCAGACCGGAGGGTCAATTCGAATATTGATCTTTACCGATCTCAACTTTGTCTGTGGTGCCAGCCGGCCGTAGCATTTTTCCGGTACACTTTACGGCCACAGTTTTTAACCGATTTTCACCAAATTTTCACAAATTTTTTAGTCGGAGAACAAGAATGTAGCGAGGGCGATTTTTGAATTTCGAAAAAATGGCGGAGATATGTCTGTTTGAAATTTTAAAAAATTCGCTGCGGCCAATCCGATTTTCACCAAATTTTCACCAATTACTCCTTATATTTAAGAATTTTTGGTGTAAAAAAATTACCACTTTTTTATAATTATTTTTTTAGTAGGGAGAAATTTCATACTTCTACCCATTACGAGAGGCACATCCCTAAGCCAAAGAGCCCATTATTTCTACCTTGACACTTAAAATTTTTCAAAAAGAAAAACACGGAAAATTTTTCGAAAAAAAAAAAAAATAAAAAAAAAACTTGGCAAAAAAAAAAAAAAAAAAAAAAAAAAAAAAAAAACCCGGAAACTTTTTCGGAAAAAAACTTGGCAAATTTTTTGAAAATTTTTGGGAAAAAACAGAACTCGGGCAATTTTTCAAAAATAAACTTAGAAAATTTTTCGAAAAAACAAACTTGGAATATTCTCCTTTATACTTTCCCTCCCTTATACATCCCCTTCCGTTATACTTTCGTTCCCTTATACTTCCCCCTCCCATATACTTCCCCTACGTTTTACGTCCCCTCCTTATACTTCCCCCTTCTATATAGATACTTCTCTTTAAGGAAGTTTTCGTTGGAAGCTCTTCAAGATGGAGGAATGGTCCTTGCTTCAAACCACTATTTTTTAGTAGGGAGAAATTTTATTCTTCTATCCATTACGAGAGGCACGTCCGTGGCCAAAGAGCCCATTATTTCTACCTTGACACTTAAAAAAAAATTCGAAAAAAAAGAGCTTAGAAAATTTTTCAGAAAAAAAACTTAGAAAATTTTTTGGAAAAAAAACTGAAAATTTTCAAAAAAACTTAGAAATTTTCTTGAAAAAACTTGGAAATTTTTTCGAAAAATAAACTTGGAAAATTAAAAGAAAAAAAAACTTCCCTCCTTTATACTTTCCCTCTCTTCATTATACTTTCGTTCCCTTATACTTCCCCTCTGTATACTTCTCCTGACTTTACTTCCCTCTTCGTTATACTTCCCCTCCCATATACTTCCCCCTCCTAATTGTTACTTCTCTTTGTCAGTATACTTAATAACTATGAAAAATGAACAAAAAGTCGCAGAAAAAGACGACCGAAAATTCAGGCGAACCTGAACGTTGTAACCAAAAACGACCTTCCAGATATCGCAAAAAGATTATTTACAATAAATTCGAATGACACATTGGTGATTTTTGTGGCTAGGTAGTATTTTAAGTTTTTTTCTATTAGAAATGATTTTTGGTTGTTAACAGCAATGGAAACTGCGGAAGAAACGAATGGTATACTCCAGCTTCTATCCAATCGGAAAAAATTCGACGATGAAGGGCTTCCCACGAAGACGTCAATTGCTCAAAAGAATGTTGAGAGTACCGTCGAGGATGTTTATCGATACGAATCAGCAGTTGCTGATATAACCCCTGATTATCCAGAATTGGACAGAGAAGCGCTTATAAGATACCTAGAAAGCTCTTTGGCATCTTTAGGGCCGGATTTCCAGCGTTTGGATGGAAGCCGGGCTTGGTTTTGTTACTGGACGTTGCACCCGATGGCTCTATTAGGTCATGAAGTGTCCAAATCGATGAAAAAGATGTCATCAACTTTTTAAAGCAGTGTCAAAGCGAAGCGGAGGATTCGGCGGAGGACCTATGCAGTATTCGCATTTGGCGAGTACCTACGCTTCTGTGAACGCTTTAGTCGTTATAGGAACGACTGAAGTACAAAGCGGTCGACGTTGAAGCTATGAGGAAGTTCCTTTGGTCTTAGAGTCGGCGACGGTTCCTTTTATATGCACGTCGGAGGTGAAATTGATGCCCGAAGTGTCTATTGTGCACTCAGCGTAGCCAAAATATTGAATATTTATAGTGATAAACTTTTTGAAAACACTGTCGATTGGTTAGTGAGGTGTCAAACGTATGAAGGAGGATTTTCAGGGGAGCCTGGTATGGAAGCGCATGGAGGATATACGTTTTGTGCGGTCGCCGCTTTAGTTTTACTCAATAGTTACCACAGATGTGATATAAAGTCGCTCCTTCGATGGACAGTTAACCGTCAGTTGCATTACGAAGGAGGTTTTCAAGGAAGGACGAAAATTGGTCGACAGCTGCTATTCATTTGGCAAGGAGCATCCCTGCCATGGCCAACGTGGCGCTTCTTTCAGAAAAAAGTATCGACCGTCCAAAATGCGACTCGTGGCTTTTCGACAACCGACTTCTTCAGGAATACATTTAATCTCCTGTCAGACTTCTCAAAACGGATTCCGCGATAAGCCGAAAGTTAGAGGAGATCCTTATCATACTTGTTATGCCACCAGTGGAATTTCAATCGCCCAACACTCCCCTCACGGAAATGAAGATATAGGCAGCGGCGAAAACTCCGTCGGACGAGTCCATCTAGCTTACAATATACCCATCGATAAACTTACAAATGCCTTCAATTATTTTTACGGTTCCTCATTTGAAAAAAGTCCATAATTCTGTCTTTAAAAAATACATTTTGAGTTAAAACAATGGGATACAATAACCGCATAAAGCAGTTTTGCTAAAATTCTATGCTATTAGCAGGGTAGTACGGTTGAGCAAGTAAAAAAAATAAAATAAAATGAAAGATTTTTTTTTATTAAGTAGGGGGCAACACTAGTCGTTTTTCAGCCGATAAGCCTCATTTTTACTAATTTTCTGCAGTTCTTTCTTAAAATTGTTTTCAGTAATGAAAAGTGACTTCATGAGAAATCTGTCAAAAGTGTAAGGAGTCAGCCATTATGGTGGGAAGGAAGTGCTTTTTGCCGACAAAAATCATAACTCCTGGACGGATTATGGAAAACTGGTTTTACTTAATTTATGATGCCACTTGACTGGACCCTTTTCTACTGTGACATCAATTTTGTAAATATTCCAATAAAATTAACCCAGGCCATTTTCTAGTTGTAATTTTCTTTTTTTTTGGATTAGCCATCTTGTAAATTTTGATAACTAATCATAGAGATTTTTAAAGTTTGTCCAAAATTAGACTTGAATGTGATGAGGATTTTGGCGTTTTTAGGCCAAAAACACCTCAATAACCCCATAATTTGTGATATTTTTACTCAATTTTGCCTATATAATAATTTTTTTATAGATTGCAAATCATAAAAAAAAAAATCATCAAAACTTAATTTTATTTTAATTTAGGTAATAATACAAAAATTCTCTGTGAACGTGGATTGAAAAGTTTTTGAAAATATACATTCTATGGAGAGTCTATTTTAACCTTATGAAACTCGGCTAATAATGGCAGTAATAAAAATAATAACTTTCAAGT
>JACGAQ010002202.1:0-44512 GCA_014119065.1 Orius insidiosus | reverse complement strand
CTTAACGCCTAAAATGTTCAAAATTTTGAAAAAATGAACTACCAGGTGTACAAAATGAAACTCGGCTAAAATCTACAAAATTCAAATTTACCCTGTGGCTGAGTTTCATTTTGTACACCTAATAGAACCTAATTTTTAAAAAATGGAAGTTGAAACAACAAAACTGTTTCGTAGGGTTGGATGTGCGATGGCTTTAAAATCGAAGGAAGCCGATTTCGCGGTGATCAACGCCGAAGAAGCCGTCTTAATGTCGAAAATGGACGATCTAGTCAGCTACGTCGTCGGCGACATTGTACTAGAAATTACGAGAAACGTAAGACATTTTGGAGAAAAAATTTAAAATAATAATTTCAATTTACAGAGCAAATTCAGTTGAGATGGTCGTCCTTGTCAGATCGAACATAACGAAAGGAGCATTTGAAGATCTAAGAAATAAGCGTTACTGTCATCCTGGAGTCAGCGTTTCACGCCATTTCACAGATAGATTTCTTAAGGTAGATTTAATAAAATATGGAAAATTTGGGGATTGATTACCAAAATTGTATTTAAACAAATTATTTTTATTAATTAGTTTTTACTAATTCGGTGGCGATAAAAAATATCTACTCTGTCGCCCACCTTTCAGGAGTGTGTAGAATAAAATATTGCGTACACTTTTGGTTATTTCGAAGTTAACGATTGAATAGAACAATAAATCTTGTTTTTTATTTTAAAATATTTAATTTTAAATTTTGATTTTTTTTTTTTCTTCTAGAGCTTTGAAAATTTGGTTGTCCCTGCGAGATGTAAACATGACTATTCTGCGGTGGAACAGGAGGTTTACAATATAAACTCTTTTTTCGGAGACTCATGCCGGCCAGGGACATGGGCCCAAGATGACTACGTCGATGGATACTTAAGTAATTATCAGTTTTTTTTTTAAATTAATGTCTAACGTGATCTTTTTTAGAAAGAGAATTCCGGAAACTTTGTAATTTGTGTGATATGCCTCATTTATGTCAAAATCAACTTCATTATAGCTCTCCTCACAAACAAGCTTTGGAGTGTTTGAAGAATAGAGGGGACATCGCATTCGTCTCTTATCAATCAATCCTTGACGATATTAAGGTAAAGTGACAAAATAAGATTTTTTTACATGTCAATTTTCAAGAAGATAAGAGTAGAAAAAAAATTTAGGCCCCCCCTGTGGGATTTGAACCCACGTCCTATGGGTTTCTTGCCCGAGGTTCAACCATCTATAGAAGCCGTATTATTAGGTGTACAAAATGAAACTCGGCTAAAATCTACAAAATTCTTTACCCTGTGGCTGAGTTTCATTTTGTACACCTAATAAATAAAACTTGTAGGAAATTTAATTCTCTATTTTGCACTTATGTAATTATTTTTTTCTAGGATGCACCATTTTCGGAAAATAATTTTTTTTTAAATAAATTTATCTTGAAAACAGTGCGTCGTAGAGAAAAAATGAATAGAATAAAAATTAAAGAGAATTAAATTTCCAACAGATTTTATTTAGTGCATTTTTTCAATATCTGTAACGGTTTACGATTTACAAGCCTTTAAAAATTAACCTTCTTAATGGTTTTACTTCAATAACCTTCTTACACGGAGAAGGTCAACTTTTGATGGACTTTAACGCCTAAAATGTTCAAAATTTTGAAAAAATGAACTACAAGGTGTACAAAATGAAACTCGGCTAAATCTACAAAATTCAAATTTACCCTTTGGCTGAGTTTCATTTTGTACACCAAATACATTCGATCTTGATCTCACATGTTTACCTTGCTTCTTTCTCTTTTTCCCTTATTTTTACTGCATGCAGGATTATTATAAATATTACTGAGGAATAATTGGATAATGCTGTTACGAGGCAAGGTCTTGGGTTGATTCCAGTAAGTTATACAGGCTACCCCATTGTCAACCTGTCTTCCAGGATCGCAATAGAGTAAAAATAAGGAGAAAAAAGAATATGCAAGACAAGAACCAAGATCGATGGTAATTCAATACGGTAGAACCTTGGGTAAGAAACACATAGGTCGTGGGTTCGAATCCTACTGGGGGCTTAAATTTTTTTTAACTCTTTTTTTTTCCACCTGATAGTGAAATCCAACCAATAAAAAAGTAGTATTCAAATTTACTTTGTAGTTTTACGGTCAGAATTACGATGATTTCCGTCTCCTATGCCAAGATCAAACGACGATGTCCATTAATTCGGCTACACCTTGCGCCTGGAGCAAACAGCCCTGGGATTTGGTCGTAACCAGAAGGTAATTATTTAAATTTTGAGTGTCTTTTTATAGTTTCTTTTCAGCGATGTATCGGATGATTTGAAAAAACGTCTTGGGGACTGGTTGAACCCTTCCCCGAAAAGCCAAGCTGACAAATGGCAGAAGACTTTACGTGAAATGATCGTCGGTGATTCGAACACATTCCGTCCTCAAGAGAGCAAACCAATCGGACAGTTTATTGATAGAGGTTTGTTACTATTGAAAATGCAGCTTTAGGAACTAGAGGGTCTCCCTCGTCGATTATTGCAGTTCTCAAGCCAAATCGAAGTTTCTGGCTTCATTAACTGATGATTCATGTTTGTTTTTTTAAACACAGGAGCTGTTGACCATAAAACGAGCAATCCCTGCCACAAACCAGTAAAGTGGTGTACCGTGAACGATTTGGAAGCTGAAAAATGTCGCTGGATTTCTGTGGCGGCAGAGACACACGGAATCCGACCATCGAGTGCGTCAGTTCGCCAAACGTCCTCACGTGCTTAGAACTCATTTCCAAAAAGAAAGCCGACGCAGTCAGTATAGATACCGATCTTGGGTTCATCGCTAGAACGTACGTTTCTCATAATTTAATTTTTATTGCATCTTTTTTTAGTATTTACGGATTATCAACCATCGTTTTTGAAGACAATTCTCATCAAGGCAACTATAAATATTAGCAGTCATCAAAAACGATGTAGCCACTAAAATCAAAAGTTTTCAAGACCTTCGATATAAAAAAGCTTGTTTCCCTGAATACAACGGACTAGGTAAATAATGTTTGTTTTTCATCATTTGATTGTTGATTTTTTTTAGGCTGGCTTGCGTTCGTAAATGTTGCGTACGAAAAAAATCTACTTGGTTACAAGCAATGCCCGGAAAAATATTTTCTTAATTCGTGCGCTCCTGGAGCGAATTCGAACTTCCTTCGTCCTGGACAGCAACCGCTACCCAATCTTTGTTCTTCATGTGCAAATGGTTGAAATGATAACTTCATAATTCACGGAATAATTGATCTTATTGCAGGTACTTGCAGTCCATTGCCTTCAAGATTACAAAGAAATGTGAATGCGATGAAATGTCTTGACAACGATGGTGATGTCGCATTTATTAACTATGAGTCTTTAACTTCAGGTTCGACATGGTTTGTCTTCTGAAAATAAACTTATCTTTATTTTTAGGCCAATCACGCCTCAACTCATCAATAAGAACGGATAAATACAGCGTTCTGTGTAGGAACGGGACGATTGTTACTGGAACTCTCGAGGTCGACAGTGACTGCGCCTTAGCAACAGGAATCAGAGCAGAAGTATGACCTTAAGAGGACCTTATACAAGGTCAATGATATTGAATCAATTTATGGTTTTATTAGGTGTACAAATGAAACTCGGCTAAAATCTACAAAATTCAAATTTACCCTGTGGCTGAGTTTCATTTTGTACACCTATTAAGTGCCAATTTCAATCCATAAGAGGCGTTGACCTCTAATTTTCGAGATATTTGAGGATAAAGCAGGATTTTCATACTTTTTTTGCCTTAATATCAAGCGGGTTTTATTTTTTCAATGTGTTGTTTCAATATTCTCCTTACACTTTCAATATTTTGATCAATATCATCGACGGTGTTAGGTCCCATTTTACAGTCTCAACATTATTCACTTTCCAGATCGTCGGTCGAAAGGATAACAAAGTCTCGGAATCTCTTAACTTATCAGAATTATTTTTGCAACTCAATAATTGGTTCGGAACTACTAGTCAAACTAAAGAAGGCGTCATTCGCATGTTCGATAAAATGAAAAGGGGCAACAACTTACTATTTAAGGACACTACAATCGCACTCGTCCACGGTCAGGTTTCCAGCTATGATATGATTAACTCGTATAAAGACCTTTTATTTAATGTGAGCAAAACTTGTACTGGAGGCTCCAGCTCTTTGGTGCCTTCGTTAACTTTAGTATTAACAGTACTTTTTATCAAAGTGTTCAGATATTGAGGAAAAAATACTTCTCAAAAAATAATGTAATTCTCCTTAAATCACCCCATTCACAATAATTGTATTTGCATACTTCATAAACTCAGACTTTTTGATATGAGTGTAAATAAAACATTTTTTTCGACAGTAAAGTGTTTGACTTCTACCAGATTCCCTCGTTCCCCTCGTTTTCACGTAACCTTAATATTAGGTGTACAAAATGAAACTCGGCTAAAATCTATAACATTCAAATTTACCCTGTGGCTGAGTTCATTTTGTACACCTAATAAATAAAAATTGTAGGAAATTTAATTTTCTATAAATTTGTACTTAATTATTTTTTTCTAGGATGCACCATTTTCGGAAAATAATTTTTTTTTTTTAAATAAATTTATTTTGAAAACAGTGCGTCCTAAAGAAAAAATGAATAGACTAAAAATTAAAGAGAATTAATTTCCAACTGATTTTATTTAGTGCATTTTTTCAATATCTGTAACGGTTTACGATTTACAAGCCTTTAAAAATTAACCTTCTAAATGGTTATACTTCAATAACCTTCTTACACGGAGAAGGTCAACTTTTGATATACTTTAACGCCTAAAATGTTCACAATTTTGAAAAAATGAACTACTAGGTGTACAAAATGAAACTCGGCTAAAATCTACAAAATTCAAATTTACCCTGTGCTCAGTTTCATTTTGTACACCTAATACTTGTCGCAGTACCGACAGTTTTTTAAGTTTCCTCGGTTCTAGGCCGAGGAACCCACACTTTTTGCAGGATTTTGCTACTTCCGAGAGTTTGCTAAGGTTATTAAATCAAGAAACCCCTTTTTGGGGAGTTTTCTCAGTTTTTTGGTCCAAAAAACCACCTAACTTCTTTACGGCCACAGTTTTGAACCGATTTTCACCAAATTTTTCACACAAATTTCTTTAGCCGGTGAATAAGAATGTAACTAGGGCGATTTATGAATTTCGAAAAAATGGCGGAGATATGGCTATTTAAAATTTTAAAAATTTTCAATTTTCACCAAAGACTCCTTACATTTTTTACGAATTTTCGGTGTAAAGAAAATTGCCACTTTTTAATTATTATTTTTTTAGTAGGGAGAAATGTCATACTTCTGCCCATTACGAGAGGCACATCCCTTGGCCAAAGAACCCATTAATTCCCCCATTAATAACCCATTAAACCTTGACTCTTAAAAGCTCGAAAAAAAAATAAAATAAAAAAACTCGCGAAATTTTTCAAAAAAAAACTTAAATTTCTTTAAAAAAAAACTTCCCCCTCTATTATACTTCTTCTCCCTTATACATCCCCCTTCGTTATACTTTCGTTTCCTTATACTTCCCCTGACTTATACTTCCCCCCTCCATTGTACGTCCCCTTCCTTATACTCCCCCGCCTATATTGCTACTTCTCTTTAAGGAAGCTCTTCAAACCAGTACTTTTTCCTGCCACGTCGAATTTCATAGCAGTTAAGGTTTCCATTCTGAGGTAACCACCATATTATAACCCCATGCTGTCATATAACGACTGCCAAGTGGTGAATCTTCATACCTCCATTTCTTGATAAAACGAGGTTTTGGTTTAATTTTTTACTGCTACTCGAGTTCTTGCAATGGTGGAGAACCCCCTGGTCAGAAAAAATTTTGAGAGCACGAAAACTGGCAAGTTTTGTCTCTCCAGTAGCGATTTTGGAGATACAAGGATTTACCACTTGACAGTCGATATCACCCAATTATGTTTTTAAAAAAAGGAAGAGGACAAATAACAATTGGCGACACTAAATTTTTTAGTTTTATTTGTGTAGGTACAGTGTTTTCAACTAGATCTTCACTAATAATGGACTAAACATTGATTATTTACATTTGTACAACTTCGTTTTAGTTTTTTTACGAACTTTTTTTAATTTGAAAAAGTTACAATATTGAAAAGAATGGAAGTGAACCGTTAAAAGATTTCTCTCTTGTTCTATTTTCTGTCTTCAGAATCAGTCATTTTAATAATTATTACGAAAAAATGAAATTAAAGCTGTTCTTTGGCACAAATTAGCTGAAATAAAAATCTTGATAGCTTTAGACAACCTTATAAGATCCAATTGAAGGCGTGATTTATAATTAAAAATAATATAAAACTTAGAGATCGAGAAAAAAAAAAAAAAAAAAAAATTACAAAATATGAATCACAAAATATTTATTGAGCATTCACTCATTAACAAGCAAAAGTTTAGTGTGCCTAAATTCACAACTGGAAAAAAAAAGCATAGCCAAAGCTCTAAAAATCTAATCGTGGGTTTCGCTGAATGCTGAAAAAGCGCCAAGTACAGAAAACAAAGAGGCCATTTGTTTGGCACAGAAAATGGCAGACCCCAGCAAATGAGGCGACTTTAAAGACCCCATCAAGTATAACTATTGCAAGACAATCCTTAAAGAAAATGAGTAAAAGACAATTTACTCAGACACCGATTTTACAAACTCTGTTGTCAGTCTCGACAAGTTCTCATTTTTTATTTTACACTCACCCTTTTAAACTTCCAATTTGTTGTAAATATACTTTTTTTTTAAGAAAAACCATAAAATACACAATAGATAACATATTATGTACAAAGTAGAAATTAAAAACATAAGTTTTTACAAACTACATTAGCAAATCAAACCACAAACAAAAACGCACACAAATAATGTTTAATTTTGATTGTGTTATTTAATTTAATTTTAAAAAAACGTTAAAAAAGAATTGTCTTAGTGATTGATAGTCAAAATGGGTTTTACTTTTTTTTTTTGCAGAACTTACTCAATGTATGCGAATAGGTTGCTTAAATGTTGATTGACTGTTTCACCTACTCGCGGTAAATTATTGAGATCTTTTATTAAAATGGTATACTTATTGCACAACTAGTAACGTTAGACTATAAATTATTGCATAATAAAAATTTTAATATGCACACGTTTTATTTTAAATCTTTAATGTAAAGAATAAATAAAATAGAAAATAAAAGCTGCACATTTTAAGGTAGAGAGAAAAAAAAAAGTAATAAATAAAATACAACCTACTCAAACTAAATTACATGTTATACCACAGCACTTTTAGTCCTCACATAACCGAGTAAACTTTCAACCTCAATTATTACTTAATAAAGAAAATTAAAAATTAAAAAACCTTAAAGTAAGATTTTCTCAAATTTTTAAAAAAAGTTATCTTAAATCTATTGAATTTTAAAAAACCATTAAAACGTAATTTTAAGAATAAGATAAAGAGGGGTTAAATAGAAATCTGGATTTAATATTCGAATCCTGAATGCAATTTTTTTCTACTATTTTATAAGTGAACAAAAGAAGTTATTTTACTCAAATGAAGTTTACGTAAGTTATATGAGTGATTGTTATAAAAACTATATCTATTGCTTCTAAAAATGTTTAAATAAAATATTCTTAAAATTAAAATAAAACTATTTAAAGATTGATCACAATATATTGCAACACTGAAATTTAGTCAACACAATTTTGGATTTTTTGATTATTCGAAAACAAAATATTTTTCTTTAATTTGAGGAGTACGGAAGCTTGAAATTTAGTTATCTGGATGTAGACGGCTGCTCGAGGTTGTCTTCTTTGGCCGACGGAGGCGAAGAAGCGGCTCTTTTGAGACTTTCGAGGTATTCCCTCTGCGATTCCATGATGACTTGCGCCAAGATTCCGGCGTCGTCCCATTCGTTGAGACCTTTAAAATTGAAATTGTGAATGAAATTTGAGAGTTTGCATTTATACCGAAAGCTTCAGGAGGCAACATTTTCATGTCCATCAGATTTTGAACTTCAGCATTGGCGGTCGACTGCTCGTGACCGGAAGATTGAGGAGCAGGGCTCGTACGGTCAATTGAAGAGCTTGATGTTCCAGTTTCCTGAAAGAAATTTTTGTGTTTTAGAAAATTGTATATTTATGTTCATTATAATTTATTGACTCTTAGCAGTGTTGGGCGTAATCGCAGGTTTCTTACTTACGATTACGATACGATTATATTGAATACGATTGTATTCGTATTTTTTTCTGCGATTACGGTTGTGATCGCATTTTTTTAAACAATTACAACCGTAATTTATTTTTTTTCTGCGATTACAATCGTAATTGTATTTTTTTTCTGCGATTACCATTATAATCGCATTTTTTTCTGCGATTACAATCGTAATCTCATTTTTTCCCAGCGATTACGGGCGTAATCGTATTTTCGTTAGCGTTTACGGCTCTTATATGACATCAGGTAATCTAAAATTTCATATACGAGCCGTAAACGCTAACAAAAATACGATTACGCCCGTAATCGCTGGGAAAAAATGCGAATACGATTGTAATCGCAGAAAAAAATACGATTATAATGGCAATCGCAGAAAAAAATACGATTATAATGGTATTCGCAGAAAAAAAATACAATTACGATTGTAGTAGCAGAAAAAAATACGATTAAGGTTGTAATCGTAAAAAAAAATGTGATTACAATCGCATTCGTATTTTTTTCTGTGATTACGATGTTGTAATCGTACGAAGGTTGTAATCGTAAAAAAAATGCGATTACAATCGTAATCACAGAAAAAAATACGAATGCGATTGTAATCGTAATCGTAATTACATCGTAATTACGCCCAACACTGACTCTTAGAATGTTCTGTCAGTGTTTGACAGTAAATCCTTTTTTTCCTGAATTAAGATAATTTTCCAACTCTTTAGGCCAAGAAAGAAGATAGCTATAACACAGGCAGAGGCATTATAACTATCTTCTTCGACTGGCTAAGCGACTCCTGCTCTAAAGTTATCAAAAATGCATTTTTACCATCGATTTAACTCTTTTGTCATTGTCTCGGAGATACTGCAAGTAGCTGTCTTGGGCGACATGTTTTTCAATCGCTTCATTAGTTGCTTCCCAATCAGTAGCCCTCAATTTGTCTTCAAGCATGGCCTATTCAAAAACAAAAAAAAAGGATGTTAATTACACAAGTACCAAAAGAAACTGACCTGTTCGATATGGAACTCTTCGCTTTGTCTGATAGCATCATTGACAAGGTTCGTGTCAGCGGCACCCGGAGTGAAGCTTGGAAGGCCGAGACCGACACCGATCGTCGCCTTGTGCGGATCCACTATGCTGTTATAATGACTTCCTCTTTGATAAGAAAGGCGGATTGGCTCATTATCCGATTTAAGCACGCCATGGAAAATATTAATGGGTTCTGCAAAAATTTCATTCATTTGTATATTTAAATGGAAACAAAATTACCTTTCCCATAGCAAAAGACCTCAATGGTTCTGTTGTACATTTCGGAGAGAGCCTGCATTTCAATATGGTTACCATGGGTGCAGTCCAAGCGCTTACGATTCACGTAAGTATTGAAGTCTTCGGTCACATATTGTGAAAAATAGTCTCCATTTTTCATCTGCAACGGAATATATTACAGTTATACCAAGCATTCATAATTGTAATTGACGATTGGAAATCGAAAAATATTTATATTTTTGAGTTATTTAGTTAAAAAACTTACAATATAGTCCATGCACTGTTTTCTGACAACTCGATGCATTTCTTGATCGCCGTAGACTTGATCGGCAACAGCTCTGAAGAGACAAGCACCATCCTCGCCCATTTTTTAACAGTGAGACCTTTTTTTCTCATTTTCTTTTCAAACATTCTATCCTCCTAAAAGTAAAATAAAATTGATGAATTAATTACTAAAGTAAAATGAGGTATTTACTTCGATCCATTGAGCTTCGGTAAGTTGGGCTTTGTGAGAGTGGTCGTATTCGTCGCCACTGTTGTAGCCGCAAGCGTCGGACGAGGACGGTCCGGGGACTGCAAGATTGGACGAGGAAGGGCTTCCGCAGTGACTCGGCGAGCCTGAACCTCCCACACGATCGCGATGTTTAGCTCTCGAAGATCTATAAATACGTTCAATACAAAATCACAATTATCAATCTCACAAATACCTCAACGGGCTGGCTCGATGGCGACGTTTTCCATGGCTTGGCCCGGACTCTTGATCCTCATAGTTGTGGAGCGGCGAATGGCGCTCTTCAAGCGGAACGTTCGACCAGCACTGCTGAGGAATCCTGTCATCTGGAATCTATAACAAAACAATAAATGAATCAACCCAGAGAAAAAAAACGATCCAAACATAATTTGCATGATCATAAATGAAACGATGATTTTGGCCCAGAACTCTTTCAAAACAAGTTTTTAAATGGAAAAAAACTCCCTATAACAAAACAATAAATGAATCAACCCAGAGAAAATTTTAAATGGAAAAAAACTCCCAAGGTGATTGTAAATTAAAATATTTCATCCACAAAAAATTGTGTTTAAAAAGGAAAATTAAAATTACGACATCAGTTTTTCCTCATTTTGAGTGTTATTCTCTTCGTCTTTGAACCAGTTCCTTCTTCATTGAACCAGTTTCTTCTTCTTTGAACCAGTTCCTTCTTCTTAATATCTTGAGTTTTTCCTTAGGCTAAGGTAAAAGAAATAAGATGACTTGAAAGTACAATCAGAAAAATTAAAGAAAATATCTTAAATTGGTATTGTTTAGTCGAGGAGTTCTCAAACTCCACCAACAAGCTTGATAAAAAATCACTGGAAACAGAGTTTCAAAAAATTTTTTTAGTTTCCCTTGGCTTTTTGTAAAAGAAACCCCATTTTTACTAAATTTTCCTGGGTTTTTCGACAGGCAAACTCCATTTTCACAGGATTTTCATGAGTTTGTTGAAAAGTTTGTGAGTCGCTGGTTTAGTCATTAAAATTTTGGCAAATTCGGGACGGGGTTTAAGGTGATTTTATGCGTTTTTTCACCTGTACCTCCAAAACAATCGCAGAAGAAACATAAAAAGAAAGCTGAAATTTCCGACATATTTCAATCATTACACTTTATTGCATGACTAGCAGCATCTAATGCTTCGTCCACATCTGCAAATATTTGCGTCGCACAGGACGCACAACGAAAGTAGGGGAAAAGGGTCTTCCTCGGCCTGGAGGAAGGAAATAAGGGTCTTCTCGGGCCTGAAAGTAGAAGAAAGGGGCCTTTTCTCTGCCTGAAAGTAGAAGAAAAGGGAATTTTCGCTGCCTGAAACTAGAAAAAAGAGCCTTTTCTCGGACTGAAAGTAGAAGAAAAGGGCATTTTCTCTGCCTGAAAGTAGGAGAAAAGGGTCATCCTCAGTCTGGAGGTAGGAGAAATGGGTCACCCTCGGTCTGGAGGTAGGAAATAAGGTCTTCTCGGGCCTGAAGGACGTAAGAAATGGCCTTTCTCAGCCTAAAAGTAGACGAATAGGGCTTTTTTCATCCTGAGAGTTGGAGAAAAGGGTCTTCCTCGGCCTGGAGGACGTAGGAAATGGTCTTCATATACCTGAAAGTAGAAGAAAGGGGCCTTTTCTCTGCAAGAAAGTAGAAGAAAGGGGCATTTTCTCTCCCTAAAAGTAGAAGAAAAGGGCCCTTTCTCTGCCTGAAAGTAGAAGAAAAGGGCCTTTTCTCAGCCTGAAAGTAGGAGAAAAGGGTCTTCCTCGGTCTGTAGGTTGGAAATAAGGGTCTTCTCGGGCCTGAAGGACGAAGGAAATGGTTTTCATACCTGAGAGAAGAAGAAAGGGGCCTTTTCTCTGCAAGAAAGTAGAAGAAGGGGCATTTTCTCTCCCTGAAAGTAGAAGAAAAGGGCATTTTCTCTGCCTGAAATTAGAAGAAAAGGGCCCTTTCTCTGCCTGAAAGTAGAAGAAAAGGGCCTTTCTCTGCCTGCAACTAGAGAAAAGGGCCTTTTTTCAGCCTGAAAGTAGGAGAAAAGGGTCTTCCTCAGTCTGTAGGTTGGAAATAAGGGTCTTCTTGGGCCTGAAGGACGTAAGAAATGGTCTTCCTCTTCCTTGCGCACAACGCAAGAATTTTCATCACGTTCAACGCACGCTATCCAGGACCTTGTCGGTTTTCCGACGAACATCAAAAGATTGCGCCGCACAAGTTTTCAGATGTGGACGTTTTTCAGAATTTCGACGACACGGACCGAATGTTGGTCTCAATATAACCATTCAGCTTCTACTTCACTTTTGTTTGAAGTGAAAACCTCGCATAGCTGGAGCGGGAACGCACACAGCGTAAATTTTTATGTGGTAACATTTTTGCGGTGAACGTGTGCGACGCAAATATTTGCAGATGTGGGCAAAGCTTAAGAAACGAGGCGGCGATTCAAAAAATTTTTAAACTTCAGAGTGAAGAAATGTACAAGGCTAGTGTGGATGGAAATTTAATTCGGTCCTAAGAATCAAAGCAGAGATAAAATTCGAAAAAACCAACTTTGTGATGAAAACAGCAGTCGAAATTTAATTAGGGATTAAAAATAATAATAAATTTAAAAAAAGTTCAATAAAAACTCGGGTGCTTGAATACGATTAATTGTAGAGTCAGATTATGTGGGCACGTCTTAGATGATAAACGAGCGAGGAATGAGAAAAGGAAGTGTTCTTTTGTTCTAAAAGTAGCGAACAATAACCTAAACCAAGAATTTAAAGTATAAAATCTAAAAGCGTAGAAAATAAGAATAGACTGAAAGTTAAGAATAAACAGAGGACGATTAAAAGGTTAAAAAAGGGTTTGGATCTTTAGGAAGTTTACCTGATTATTGGCGATCTGCAAGGGGAGACTGTGAGGATTCGGGATGTGCGGTTGATTCTCCGCGTTTTCGACATCCTGCTTCCCCTGGATGTTCTTTTCTTCGACAATATCGTCATCGCTGTAAGCGAGCTTCTCGCGAGGGCTCTCGGTCAAGGGAATTACGGACGATCGTTCAAAGGGGGGAAACAAAGAAAAATAAAAAAAACGATCTTAAATTAAGATGAAGAACAACTTTCTACATCAATAGGCGCGTACTAATGAAAAATTTTGATTTTGATTTAGACTACAAAACAAAAAAAAGGGCAGGAGGCGATTTCCGAGCACGGACAACAGCAGAGTGGAGAAAACGTAAATGAAGTCGATTGACGACTGTCTCTGTTGCTATGATCTTACCATATGATCTTTAATCTAAAAGGCATTGAACACCATCAAATTTTATTCTCTTCCTAATTTATATAAAAGACTGAATTCCTTCTACAAAAATCGATGATTCTTCTAATTTTTTAAATGAAATTTTAAAATACACTCAGAGTTTTCTTTATTTGGTAAATTTATAACTCTCGATGTTTTAAATCGATTTAAAAAACACTGAACTTTGAGAGCCCATTTTCAAAATGGTTTTGAAGTCAGTAAGAAAGACTCCAAAAAGAAAACAAATGTCATCTCACATAAAGATTTTATTAATAACGGTTTCGGCTTCAATAAAAAGCCATCTTCAGGAGGTGTTTAAATTTTTAGTCAAAAATTAACTGAAGATTAGAAAAATTTTGAAGAAAGACAATATTCTTTGACCATTATGACCAACCAGGTTCAGGAATGAGGAAAGCAAAAAGGTGATTGGTTTAAAAATTGATTGAAAAAATTAGTTGAAAAATTTGATCGGTGATTGGTTTGGTAACTAATTAATTATAAAATTAATTTTATTAAATTTAGGTAAAATTTAAATTTTTGTACTTATCTTTCCGCTAAACCTCATAGTTTTCGAGATATTCGATAAAAACTGGAGTAAAAAGCATAAAAGGCTTGTATCTTTGTCTCAAAGCATCAATTTCTCTTGAAAACTCCTCTAAAAATGCTATAACTTGGGAAAAATCTCGTTGAAGTTGAACCCCCAGTTAAAGAGAAACCCCACTCAAAAAACTTAAAAAACTATTGAAAATCCAGTAAAAATGGCATTTCTCTGAGAGAAAGTAGAATGGGGTCAAAAATTACCTCAATTGGCCCCTCAAGTCCAGGAATGTGAAGAAATTGAGGGGGAGAAAATACTAATAGATTTAAGAAATGAAAACATTTGTAGGTAAAACAAAAGTTAAAATCCAGTAAAAATGGCATTTCTCTGAGAGAAAGTAGAATGGGGTCAAAAATTACCTCAATTGCCCCTAAGTCAGGAATGTGAAGAAATTGAGGGGGAGAAAATACTAATAGATTTAGAAATGAAAACATTTGTAGGTAAAACAAAAGTTTTAATTCTTTTAACATTAAAAAAAACAATGCTAACATATATTCTTTGGGTAAAACTCAAATATGGTAAAAACAGCCTAACTTATTTCGTGAAGGCAAACATCACATTAATGGTAAACAAAATTTAAAAACTAAAACCTATCGACTTTTCTTAGAGGTTTAAAACTAGCAACAACAGAATGCCATAAGTTTTTAAGTAAAAATTTTAAAAATGGCATCTTAAAAATTTATAAGCATTAAAATACTATCTTTTGTGTAACTATTAAGATCTATCATATCACATCATTCCATACAAACGTACATTTTAGAAAAAATAAATAAGAAAAAAATGAAACGCGTAAAAATTAGCCTAATATCACTCGCTTAGAAAAGAAAATGTATTTAGAGAATCATTTGATCTTAAAAAAAAGAGAGAAGCTTAAATATACCTTCGGTGTCTGTGGCACTTTCGAGGACTTTGTTTAAAATTGTTCTCCAAGAGGAGCTCGCCTGTTTCGCTTCGGGAGATTCTGGCTGAGTAAGTCGAGCGGAAAGTTTTCCCGTCCCGCAAGAAACGAGGCAGCTGACAGGCTCATCTGGCCAAAGTGTCCTCGCTTCGTGAATAGCCACAGCAGAAGGATTATTAACAACCATACCGCCATCCTGAGGTCCAGATAGAAAAAATGATTTTAAACGCAAAAGAATCATACCTGATGAAGCAAGTCGCCAATCCTAATTCTTCGAAAATAGTCGGAGCAGCAGCTGAGGCTCGGACCGCTTCAAAAAGCGAATGATTCAATCCTCCTAAATACTCAGATTTTCGATAACAAGGATTCGCATAGTTCCTGAATATATGGAGCGACTTTTGTTTGATTTATAATGGTTGACACGGTTGCAATCTAAAAAAATAAAATGGTAATAATAAATCAATCACAGGATATAATCATAACACGATTACGATTATAACAATCATTTTTCTTTATGATTTTGCAGAAAGTCATAATATTTATTTGAAAAAATTGCATTTTTTTTAGAATTTTTGAGAAATCATCATTTTTTAAAAATAAGTTTACAGAAATGGCAATTTTTTTTTACAATTTTCGAGAACATTGCAGTTTTCTTTTAGGATTTTTGCTAAAATTATGAAATCGTTAAAAGTTAGAGAAAATAGTACTCAAAAAATATCAAATTTCTCAAAAAATTCTCCAAAAAAACATGATTTTAATGAAAAACGTACTATAAAAAGTGATTGATATCTCGAAAAATGATTACATTTAAAATCGCACTTGTAATGATTATAATCGCACTCGTAATAATGATTAGGATTACGCGCTACAACATACTCTGGGACAATTTTCGTATTTAGCTGAGTCGAGCATTTTGGTTTCACCGACATAACTTTTTAAAAGCTTTTCCCAGACAGCGGTGTCGTAATAAGCATGATTCCAAACGAGTTTGCTTGTCCCTCGAATCGCGCTCTGCGAAAAAACCTCCGCACTTAAATTCGTGTACAAGCCTTTGACTTCCTTCAATGTCATTGAATGTGGAGGCACTGGAATAGTAAAAACAAGATTAAAAAAAAAAAAACATAAAAACCAAAATAATCTTACTTAAACAGCATATTATTATCGCTCCCGTGCTAACTCCGCAAATAAAGTCAAACAAATCTAAGACTCTCCTCCCGGAAAGTTTCTCCAATTTTTCTAACATATTCACCACGGCGATTCCTCTAGGAAAAGTTTAAAAAAAAGAATACTTCAATAGGGAATTTAAAATGAAAAGTTATTTCATGATTTTTAAATTAGGTACTGTCTGCACCAATGGCACAACTACAAAGAGAAGAAAAAACAGCAGCTTAGAACAGGTCTAAAAAGAAGTCCAAGGACCCCTTGGAAAAGGAAAAGCAAAAAAATCGCAAGAAACAAAGGGGAAAAAACCATGAATTTTGCTCAAGTCAATATTTTGTCATCAAAAAACAAGATATTTGCCACATTTTGGTATTTTTACACAAGTTTGAGCTTCTTCACCAGGAACACCATTTTACAGAATTGCTGGGATTTTTTTCGTTTTTTCACTAAGTTTTGGTTCAAAACAAAATGAGAAACACCATTTTTATAGGGTCGTCGGAAAGTTTTTTTTTTTCAGTCTTTTTGACAAAGAAACCCCATTTTCTACTGGATTTTGGAACTTTTCCTCGGCTTTTTGGTGAGAAACTCAATTTATACAGGATTGTCGGGAATTTTAGCGATGGGATTTCTTTTAAATGGGGGTTCTTTAATGAGATATTTCCCACTTTTTCACCAGAGTCTCACCATTTGTGAACAAGCACCACGAAAATGGTGTTTTGCAATGGAGGTTCTTTAATGTGATATTTCCCACTTTTTCACCAGAGTCTCACCATTTGTGAACAAGCACCACGAAAATGGTGTTTTGCAATGGGATTTCTTTTAAATGGGGGTTCTTTAATGAGATATTTCCCACTTTTTCACCAGAGTCTCACCATTTGTGAACAAGCACCACGAAAATGGTGTTTTTGCAATGGGATTTCTTTTAAATGGGGGTTCTTTAATGAGATATTTCCCACTTTTTCACCAGAGTCTCACCATTTGTGAACAAGCACCACGAAAATGGTGTTTTTGCAATGGGATTTCTTTTAAATGGGGGTTCTTTAATGAGATATTTCCCACTTTTTCACCAGAGTCTCACCATTTGTGAACAAGCACCACGAAAATGGTGTTTTTCGTTCAAAACTTGTTCCAAAACTTCATAAATGTAATTATGCCTTTGTCGTTAGAAAAAAAGTAACGGTCCATACCTCATCCCACCACCGTCTATGGAAAGGATTCTCACACCAGACGATCTTGGAGGTTCCACAAACCCAAGAGTGACTAAAGCCTGTCTAATAACATGCGTAGTGCTACTATCATTCGAGGTACTCAGGAGATCACTAAGTAAAATAATGGCTCCTTTCTATAAAATCACATTAAAGATATTAATATTCCGTAAACGTTATACCTCTACTGCATGCTGCTTTGCTTCCGGGTGAGCTATCATGTGAGTCAAAAAGTCTTCAAGGCGTTTCAACCTACTTCCTGAGGACTCAGATGAGGAAATGAGGGACAATAAATGTGATGTCTTGCTGTCGATGGCTTCCTAAAAATTAAAATCTTTCATAAAAATACCAAATATGAGAAGAAACTTACCTGAGAAATTTGTGGGCGAACCATTGATCTCCAAGGGGGTACTTTTGGTTCGGTAGGGCCAGATGAGGTAATCTTTTGTTTTATATCTTCAAATAGTTTTGGTATATCGAGATTAAAATAAACCTGGCTAAGCCAAGGTTCATTTTCTTTCAATATTATTGGTTCCTCTTGTGCTGGCTTATTCTCTGGTTTCTTATCAACGGACTCCCTCTGCGGCGGTGGAGTCTGCGGCGTTTGCTTATCTTTGATCCTCCCATCGTCGTTTTTCGCCACAAAAAACATCCAGTCTTTTTGGACGCCACCTTTAAAATTTGTCGCCATAATAATCGTCTTGACTCGTTTGATTGAATCGCTCGAATTATTAATCAAATTCTTAATTAGAGAGCCAATCGGCGCCATGGCTTTTTGAATTAATGAACACTACAAAAATAAAACTTGTTAACTTATTTAAACAAATAGTAAATAGTACCTTTCTGAAGAAATTTCTTTTTTAATTTCACAACTTCAACATGTACAAAACAACGAAAGTTTCCAAAAGATTTTATTTCAACTTGCAAAAATTTACAATTCACAAAATATCTGAAACATTCGTAAAATAAATTAGTAAAAAAGCACCTTAGAACTTAATTTTAACCTTTTTTCAGCATGATAGTTTAATTTTAAAATTTCAATTTCTTCTTGCTAACGAATCTGTGAGCAGCATGCAACCTTTTTATAATCTATTGTATAATACATATTGTTTAAATAATTTATGATAAGATTGATAATCTTTAGGTAAGCAAACAAAATATCAATGTTGTTGTTGTTTTCAGAAAAAACAACCTTGTTTACAAATCTTAAGGAAAACAAGGCCTTGAAGTTAAGAGATGAAAATAAACATAACGACGTACGTAACTATCAATGAATGGAGATAAAAAGCTTTTTTTAGGGTGTATTTGACAACTTAGCAAAATGAAAAAAAACTTCAGATTTAGGGTAAAAAAAATGAAATACGAGGTTGAGTTTGTGTAAAGTTTGAGGATTGTTTTTGTTGTAGGGTTTGGCGGAAGTTTATTAGGGACATCCAGCAATTTAAAAAATAGAGCATACAACAGAGCTAATACGCATTAAATTTAATGCATAAAATTTAACAGGCTTAGAGAAAACTTACCTTTAGTGTTTTCTGTTTGAGCGGAGGATAAGATCTGATCATTTTTAGAAGAGGCGAAGAACTGGTGACGCTTTGTTTAGGAAGTGGGACTGTATTTAGCGATTTGGGAGTGAGTCAACAGGAGCAGTAAACAAGACAACTACGGTGAAAATACTGATGTGGAAGAGGCGTGAGTTATTTGCGGAGCCGGAAACATACGCACTTGTAATTTAAAGCGAAATACGTTATTTTGAAGGCCTCCGGGCTCCGCGCTCTTATCAATCCCTTTTTGCAACGACGATCTTTGTTTAGAAAATCTTTAGCCTTCAAAATCACCAGTCTTTTTCCTCCAATCGGAATCCTCAAATTACGAATCAAGCGGACCGCCTCGTTCCGCCTATCACTTTCTATAGCGAATGACGTCATAGTGTACGTCACCTTTCGATTTGAAAAATAAGCAACTCTTCTATTTATTCATTGCATTTTTTTTTTGCGTTCTCAATTTCGAATTTAAAAAAATTCTTTTGCACGGCGTGTCCGGAAATACATGGCGCACGTCTGAGAGAGCGTTAAAAAGTGGTTTTTAAAAAAAAGTTAAATGTAAACCACCCCTAAATTTAAATCAAAGAATTTGTTGGTGTAGTTTAAAATGCGTTTGGATATACAGGGTGCCCCCAACAGAACTTAACTTCGTTATTTCAAATGAGAACCCCTATTTTTTTATTTCAGATTCGTAATCTAGGTACGCAAAATTTCAAGTTGATTTGACTATTCATATGTCCATTTTTGACAACTTAAAAAATTACAGATTTTAGCTTTTTTCGCGCTGAAATCCGTTAAAATCGACCTAAGAGACTCATTTTTAAAAATTGCTCTTCTTTTGCGAAGATTCCAACTATGACAAATTCAAGCAAATTCGCATTCTGCATCACGAGATTTCGTAGCAAACGGCCTTTTTTCAAGTTAGAACCCAACTTTCTAACTTCAGAAATGAAAATTAACGATTTTAACGGAATTTTTCTTTCGGACTATAATTTTTGAAAGAGCTACACTTTTGTAGGTGTGCATCAAAAAGAAAAATTCTGTTAAAAAATCGCTAATTTCTGAAGTATTTTAGAGCGAAAAACGCTAAAATTTGACATTATTTTTTAAATTTTCAAAAAATGGTCATATGAATGAACTTGAAATTTTACATAGATTAGGAATCTGAAATAAAAAGTACTGGTTTAAAGAGCTTCCAACGAAAACTTCCTTAAAGAGAAGTAACAATATAGGAGGGGAAAGTATATTGGAGGGAAAGTATATAGGAGGGGAAGTATAAGTGAGGGGGAAGTTTAAGTGAGGGGGAAGTTTAAGTGAGAGGTAGTATAAGGGAACGAAATTATAACGGAAGGGGATGTATAAGGGAGGGGAAGTATAAAGAAGAATTTTCCAAGTTTGTTTTTTCGAAAAATTTTTAAGTTTTTTTTTTTTTTTTTTTTTTTTCAAAAAAAATTTTTTTTTCGGGTTTTTCTTTTTTTTTTTTTTTTTGAAAAATGTTAAGTTCTTTTTTTTGAAAATTTTTCCAAGTGTCAAGGTAGAAATAATGGGCTCTTTGGCCTAGGGATGTACCTCTCGTAATGGGTAGAAGTACGAAATTTCTACCTACTAAAAAAAATTAATAATTAAAAAGTGGCAATTTTTTTACACCAAAAATTCTAAAAAAATATAAGGAGTAATAGGTGAAAATTTGGTGAAAATCGAATTATCGGTTCGGCCGCAGCGAATTTTTTAAAATTTCAAACAGACATATCTCCGCCATTTTTTCGAAATTCAAAAATCGCCCTCGTTACATTCTTCTTCTCCGACTAAGGAAGATTTTGTGAAAATTTGGTGAAAATCGGTTAAAAACTGTGGCCGTAAAGTGTTCCGGAAAAATGCTACGGCCGGCCGGAACCACAGACAAAGTTAAGATCGGTGAAGATCAATATTCGATTTGACCCTGCGGGGTCTGGAAGACCCTTCCCCAAAAACCCGACGTCGAGGGTATCACAATAACTTCTTTAAGGAATTTAAAAAAAGTAAAAATTTTATTTGCCAAAAAATGTTTAACATTCTAGCAAGAATAAAGAAAATTTATATAAATTGACACCTACTATCAAGTGAATAGTTTTTTACAGATAAGCCATAGAACCCTAAATAATAAATTAATAATATGTAATATTAGGAATACTTATTTTATCACAAAAAAAATAATAAAACAAAAAATACGTTTCTCATCAAGAACCATTTTCCTCAAGTATTTACTTTAAGAATGAAAATATGCAACTGATGCTTGCCTCATGTTAAAGCCATAGATCATCCTCGGCGGATCTAGAACGTCTGAACCTAGTGACAGCCAATTCCATCTAATAAAAAAAATCATCATTAAATTTTTTAAAATTTATTTTTTAAACCCTTCGAGATGTCGGTCGACCTCTTGGACTGCTTGGTGTGGAATGAGTGATCTGCATTTTTTGTGAGCGAGGAGACACCCAATTTTGAGAACTCCCAGATAAAGATTCTTGAGAAATAGCAGGTGCTAAAGGTTTTAAGAACTGTCCTGAAGAACCGGGCATGCCATCGTTAGCAACTATCTTATTCGCAGCATTTGAATTACTTTCTTTATACCTCTCATGCTAAAATCAAACATATCATTTGCATAATCCCAACAAAAAAAGAACCTGAAGAGCTGGTTTTCTAGCCCTCATCTTCTTTTCAAAGTCACGATTGATTTTTTCTTGTGCCATCATCATTTTTTGAGTAAATGCCTTTTTGTCTTTCTCTTGCTCCATGATTTTCCTTTTCATATTGAGCATTTGTGAATCACAACGCAAGACCTTTTTTTCCAAGTTGATAACCTAAAGAAAGATTGTTAGTTATATATGGAAGAATAATATTTTACTTTTTCTTTCTCTTGCTGTAATTGTTTTTGAAGGTCTTCCATTGATAAGCCAATTTCTCTCTGCGCATTTAATAATCTCTTTTTACCTTCTGAACCTATAAATTTTATTTAAGAAGTGATATAAATTGGTAAATAAAATGACTTACAGCCATCGATAACCTCTTTTCTTATGTTAGACACTGCGATTAATCCATCTTCAAGAGATTTTATTAGATCAGTCATACTGTCATCTTCATGAAATGGCCCATCTGGTAAATTGTTGAACCTTTAAAAAACGTTTATCAATTTTAAATCAAGAAGAATGATTACCAAGAATAGTTTTCTTCATCCAGACGGTTTGCAATATTTTCTGGTTCTTTCGCCATCTGAAAGAGAAATAAAGATTAAGATGGAAAAAAATAGGTTATTAATAAAAGGTTTTTTGAAAACCAAAATGCACAGGAAAAAACCTGATAAGCTTTTCCGCGGCCTTCCATGAAATGAGTCGATTTTTGCGGAGTTCCCACATTCACTTGAACTTCTTGGCTCATTTCGGCGAATTTCATAACATGCTACATAAAAATACAGTAGACGCCGCTTAATGTGATCGCCTTGGACCCAACACTCAATGATAACATTAAACGACTGATAATAATAAGCGAAGATGGCGAGGATAGGGTTAAAACGGAGGGGAAGTATAAAGGAGTAGGAATTATGAAAGAGGGGGAAGTATAAAATTAGGGGAACTATGAAAGAGGAAGAAGTATAAAAGGAGGGGAACTATGAAATAGGAGGAAGTATAAAAGGAGGGGAAGTATAAGGAAGGAGCAGTAATATAACTGTAAAATTCTATGTACTTTTGAGGATCTCCAATTTCTCCGGAACACTGATGTCTTTAGGCTTTTTAGCATTCGTTTTCAAAAATAAAAACACATTACACAACAAAAAATTCGAAGAAAATAAGAAGCTTAGAAAATCAAATTTATGAAGGGGGTTTGTTTACATTTTGAAACAATCGAAAATAAATCATCACCTGTCATACATTTCAGCTAAAAATACCCCCTCGTAATTATTTTTTTCGCTTATGTTTTCAACTTTATTTTACTTAGAAATAATACTCTCTTTCTCAACCTTTTTATTTAATTTTTTTTCTTTTCGAGATTTGGTGATCACATAAAGCGAATTTTTGATCACAAAAAACGGAAAAATTATAATGCAAAAGAACAGATTGGTCCCGTTCCAGGCCATTTTGATCACACTATCCGGTTGATAACATTAACCGTGATCACATTAAGCGGCGACTACTGTATATAAAATCAACTATCAGGGCGTTTAACAAACCAGTGTTTCTTCGTAATCATTCAAATGAGGGCTGACGCAAATAATTATCGAGATCTGGCCTTCGCCATCAAGAAATGTTTTAAATAAATGAGTTAACCTAGAATCTCGATATGGAATCATTTTTTGGCACCTTTTTGGTTTTCTCGAAGATGCTCCAGACAAGTACGAAGCGTTAGTAGCGAAGTGTTGATATTGCCTAAAAAATACAAATAAAAACAATGTTTGGACCTTTGCATGTACGAACATGCTTCACGCAAACGTTGGCCAGTGTTATTGGTTCGATTAGTCCTTTCACTGCCAGCGAGATCAACCAGCGACAGCTGGCTGACGATGAGAGAAGATTTATCGTCCCACACTTCAGAGCCAGTCTCGTTTAAAGGTGCCTGTCAGAAAAGTGTTAAATTTTTAATTTTAACTATGATTACCTGAACAATACGAATGGTGAATATAGAATGACTTCTACTTGATTCTGAATTGAGAATAGTGTGGCCAATTTTTCTTCGCTTTTTGCCTTTCAGATAAAGTTCAAATGCTTCGTCAGCATTTCTGGCTTCGACTTCATTCACACCGTGAACGAACATGTTATGGTTAGCATCTTCACGGATAGTTTTCGGTATCTGCGACCTTCAAAAAATCGTTTTTGATATCCTAGTTTTAGGCAACCTTTGCTTAGCAAGGGGAAAAAATTAGAAGCTTTATGATGTAACAACAAAAATCTGTCAAAGAGGAAGTTTTTAGGGCAAAAACTGAGGAAAACGCTAGACAATAATGAAAAAGGAGGCTTCTCGAATTGAGAAAAACTCCCAAAAATCATTTTAAAAAATAGCCGAATAACCACCAAAACTGATGCGACAAATAGGGGTATTCAGGCTAAAAGAACAAGAAGAAAGCCAGAAAAAAATTGAATAAATTTAACTTTCTTCTACATGAATAAAATTTCTTACTTGACGTGTATCAATTCTTCATCAACATCCTCCAACAAATCATACACAGTGTTATTGTAAATTTCAACATATGTTATAAAAACACTAAAAAGGTTGTCTTCATCGACTGGTACTACAGTATTTTCTCTTATGCGATCAACGTTTTCCTTTTTCTCACTAAAAATTAATGAACAGTAAAAAATAAAACAATTTGGATAATTAATAATTATTATTTTGACAACTATTGACTTACTTTTTACCATTTTTGTTGTACACTTTAGAGATTTTTTCTTCATTGCGGTCGATTTCAGCATCACGTTCGCTTTGAATGTCGAAGCCGTTGGATCGATCAGGTTTAAAAACGCATTTTTTCGCCTGGTACTTTGAGATTGAATTAAAGATGACATCTAAAGACCGTGGTATAACACCAACGTCTTGAGGGGTTCCAGTCATCGTATAAGTTTTTCCGCTTCCTGTGATGCCGTAAGCAAACAGAAGTTCATTCCGTCCAAGAAGAACATTTTCAACCAATGGCAAAGCTATAGAATTAAATAGCGTCTTTTGGCTTGTGGAATCATTGAAAACACTATTAAAGCTAAAACGGATAGACTGAAAACAATAAATAATAGCAACCATAAAGCATATACTCATAAATACCGATCCAATTTTAAGGGCAGAACTAGGTGCCGTCATTACATGACATGGTGGATCCACCCGTAGCCAGACAGGTTCACATGGATCAACTAAAGGTCGGATTCTGCAAAAAACTTGAACAGCTTCTTTTTGAATTTCGCATCTCGGCCTCATTCTCCTTGCTTTTGATACCCTTTAAAAAATGGTAAAGATAATTGCAAATGTTTCTCAAAAATCGGCCTGCAAAGAACACATTTTAAAAACTTTCCATCAAGGCTACTTAAAATTTATAATTGCCAACAGGCACAGGGCACAAAATATAAAGAAAGTAAAAAGAATTGTTTATGCTCTGCAGTGATTGCTCACTAATTGCTTAAAAAAAATTGCTTAAGTAGTAGTACTTCCTAAGATAAGTCTATTTCAATCTCTCTCTCTCTCTCTCTCTCTCTCTCTCTCTCTCTCTCTCTCTCTCTCTCTCTCTCTCTCTCTCTCTCTCTCTCTCTCTCTCTCTCTCTCTCTCTCTCTCTCTCTCTCTCTCTCTCTCTCTCTCTCTCTCTCTCTCTCTCTCTCTCTCTCTCTCTCTCTCTCTCTCTCTCTCTCTCTCTCTCTCTCTCTCTCTCTCTCTCTCTCTCTCTCTCTCTCTCTCTCTCTCTCTCTCTCTCTCTCTCTCTCTCTCTCTCTCTCTCTCTCTCTCTCTCTCTCTCTCTCTCTCTCTCTCTCTCTCTCTCTCTCTCTCTCTCTCTCTCTCTCTCTCTCTCTCTCTCTCTCTCTCTCTCTCTCTCTCTCTCTCTCTCTCTCTCTCTCTCTCTCTCTCTCTCTCTCTCTCTCTCTCTCTCTCTCTCTCTCTCTCTCTCTCTCTCTCTCTCTCTCTCTCTTCACTCATACTCTTTGTTCAAGCTCCAAATCCCCTTTTGCCTAAATTATTGAATATAATTGAGGGGTTTCCTACAAGAACAAGATGAGTCCAAATTTTGAAAAAAAACGTGGTTAAGGCGCCATTTTGTTCCTGAATGTGTGCGATATCTAGTAAAAAGTTCATTTCGGCAAGAACGAACAGGTCCAAGTCTACGGGAGGCTTCAAAATGTGCGCATTTTGCAGGAGAATTCTAGTCCTCTCTATTTCCGCAAGAACGAGATAAGTCCAACATGCAGTACTTGGGCTTCAATGAAAATTCAGCAAGAATCAAACAAGTCACGTTTTGCAACAGGAGGGGAAAAATTCATGAAAAGGCCTTTCACAAAATTCAGCAGGTTGAGAATTTTCGATTTCGGACTTATCTTGTTCTTGTAGGAATCCCCTCAATTTGTTTACATTATTAATATTTTTCATAATTTAATGCTAACATCTGTGATATTTGAAAAAATTAATCTATATTCTGTACAATCAAAAGGCCATAGGCCTTACGTACTCTTTGAAATAAATTTTCTTTCTTAAGCTAAGCATTAAAAAATAAATTTGGAGTTTGGCTAATGCTTTTGCAAAGCCATAAAATAATAAAATAAAAAATAAAAAAATTTTACAAAAAATAAAAAGCAACGAACCCATTCATGATGATTCAGAAACTTCTAGGACGAACTTAAAAGTTTATAAATAGATGAACTTTACAAAAATATGTACTAATAATTGGTTGAAAATTAACGGTCTATTGAGAAATTTACTTCTTTTTTCTACTTGTGAAAGTTCAGTCCCTCTTTGAACGGCGACCAACGACCAGCATGAAATGAATATGAAAAATCTTTTCCTTTGATCAACGTTTTAAGATGTGTACTTTGTACTGTTTATTGGGGAAAAAGTATCCTGGATAGAATTAGGGAGTGACAAGAAAAAACATTAAGATTAACAAAATAAACTAAAAAGGAATTAGTAAAGGTTTTAAAATTAGAGTTAAAAATGATGATTGTTGTTTTTATATCATGGGATGGTCTTTCCGGAAAATAAAGCATTTCATTATTCACCCTTGAGATTTATCCTGAACAATAGTTTACCTTCTAAAAACACCTAATGCTAAATGGTACTGAGATATTTGTTAAAAACGCAAAATTTGTTCTGAAAATTAATTTAAAAAAAACCAATTCTAGTATAAAAAAATTGCAAATGTGAAAAAATAGTATTTTTTCTGACATTTTAGCCTAATGATGGATATGAGCCGCTGGTACTACTTAAACCGCTAGGTAGCAAAGCCATCTTGCTCTTGTAACTTCGGCGCGGCGTTCCCTTTTTACTTCAAATTAGCCCCCCTCCCCAATTTCTGTCTCACTGGCATCGCGAGGGTGAAAAATCGCTACAAATAGGGAAAGGGAATAAAACGCGTTTTAACGTTTATGCTAAGTCCGCTACACATTTTGTCCGGTTAAAGAGGTCCGCTTAAAAGTCTGCTTAAAAATCGCTGATGTTGGGGACAAAACATATTTAAATCTGTTAGCCATTTAATGGTGCTCTTTTTCTCACATTTCCCTCAAAATATGAAGCCATATTGTGGTGGTGTCGTGTAGTTTTCGAATGCGTTGAAACCCGTTCATTCGGAAGAATTGCTTAATAAAGAGTACTGGGAAAGAACTCCGGGAGTACTTATCCTTGAATGAGAAAACCGCGGCTTTGCAATACAAATTATTAGCATTATTTTCCCTCCAACCTACCCACGCCAACCTGTTATAAGTGTTTCATAGAATTACGTTTTAAGTTTGCTTAGAATGTTTTTAATTTTTCCCCTCCACCACTCGAAATTAGGTTTTATGGACTTAGGGGATACCCTTCAAAGATTTTAACTTCTTTAAAGATGTTATTGTGATACCCTCGACGTCGGGTTTTTGGGTAAGGGTCTTCCAGACCCGGAGGGTCAAATCGAATATTGATCTTTACCGATCTCAACCTTGTCTGTGGTTCCGGCCGTCCGTAGCATTTTTTTCCGGAACACTTTACGGCCACAGTTTTCATCCGATTTTCACCAAATTTTCACCAATTACATACTCCTTATATTTTTAAGAATTTTAGTGTAAAAAAAATTGCCACTTTTTAATTATTAATTTTTTTAGTAGGGAGAAATTTCGTTCTTCTACCCTTTACGAGAGGCACATCCCTAGGCCAAAGAGCCCATTATGTCTACCTTGACACTGTTAAAAAAATTTTCGAAAAAAATAACTTAGAAAATTTGTCAAAAAAAAAAAAAAAAAGGAAAACCCGGAAAATTTTTCGAAAAAAAAAAACTTTGAAAAATTTTAGAAAAAAAAATTAGAAAATTTTAGAAAAAAAGATCTTAGAAAATAAAATTAAAAAAAAAAACCGGACAGTTTTTTTGACAAAAAAACGTTGAAATTTTTTCGAAAAAAAAAAAACTTTTAAAAATTTGTTTAAAAACAAACTTGGAAAATTCTCCTTTATACTTTCCCTCCCTTATACATCCCCTTTCGTTATACTTTCGTTCCCTTATACTTCCCCCTCCCATATACTTCCCCTCCCTTATACTTCCCCCTCCGTTATAGTTCCCCCTCCTACATAGATACTTCTCTTTAAGGAAGTTTTCGTTGGAAGCTCTTCAAACTAGTACTTTTATACATAATGTATGCTTTAAAAAGGAATGAAATAAATAAAAGTTAAATCACTTTCTTTTAATTAATTTTTATCATCATCCTCATTTTGTGAGAAAGGTAATCGAGGCATTTTTTCACTTTCGCTCTTGGTCGAACGAGTTTTTGAACAATTTTTTGAAACTTCTCCTGGTTTTTTTCGCAGTACTTTTCGGAGTCCTTTCCAAGTGACGAAATGATTGTTTTGTTCACTACATCGATGGCTACTTTTCGAGATAGATGAGGATTCAATCTGAAATAGATGTCATCCGGTAGAAAATCGTTGAGCGCGTTATGAACGGCTGGAAAATTAAAAAAATAAATAAATCGATCCAAGTGCTTAATAGACCTTCTGTGTCCGTGGCGCTTTCGACGACATTATTTAAAATCGTTTTCCAAGACGAACTCGTCTGTTTCCTTTCGAAAATGCCGGGATGTCGGAGTTGGGCGGAATGTTGGCCGGTTCCGCAAGAGACGAGGCAGCCAACAGGTTCGTCTGGCCAGAGTCTTTTTACTTCGTGAATAGCCAAGGCGGAAGGGTTGTTGACCAGCAAACCTCCATCCTACAGGCGGCATAAAAAGAAACAAGGCAGCCATTATCAGAAACAAATATTCCTTCACTTATATATTATTTTAACTTCCTTAAAGAAGTTATTGTGATACCCTACACGTCAGGTTTTTGGGGAGGGGTCTTTCAGAAGCCGTAGGGTAAATTCGAATACGGATCTACACCGATCTCAACTTTGTCTGTGGTGCCGGCCGGCCGTAGCATTTTTTTCCGGAACACTTTACGGCCACAGTTTTCATCCGATTTTCACCAAATTTTCACACAAATTTCTTTAGCCGGTGAAGAAGAAACTAATGAGGGCGATTTTTGAATTTCGAAAAAATGGCGGAGATATGTCTGTTTGAAATTTTAAAAAATTCGCTGCGGCCGAACCGTTCACCAAATTTTCACCAATTACCTACTCCTTATATTTTTAAGAATTTTTGGTGTAAAAAAATTGCCACTTTTTAATTACTTATTAATTTTTTTTAGTAGGGAGAAAATTTCGTACGGAAAATTTTTCGAAAAAAAAAAACAGACCATTTTTCGAAAACAAAAGAAAAAAAAGGAAAACCCGAAAAATTTTTCGAAAAAAAAATTTTTTTTATAAAAAAACTTAGCAAATTTTTCGAAAAAAAAAAAGGGAAAAAAGGAAAACCCAAATAATTTTTTTTTGACAAAAAAACTTAGAAAATTTTTCGAAAAAACTTGGAAAATTCTCCTTTATACTTTCCCTCCCTTATACCCCCTTCCGTTATACTTTCGAAGGAAAATTTTTGTAATTTGGTGAAATCGGACGAAAATTTCCCGTAGAAAAGGGGCGGGGCCTTGACAACCCATTTCCAAAGACTCGAGGGTATCACAATAACCTCCTTTTTGAGCAGTTAAAATACACTTGCATACTTGATGAATAAGATCGCCGATTCTGAACTCTTCAAAAACAGTCGGAGCAGCTGCTGATGCTCGTATTGCTTCAAACAGCGAATGGTTATAACCTCCCAAATATTCAGATTCTCTATAACAAGGATTGGCGTAGTTTCTGAAAACATACGGAGTGACTCTTGTTCGATTGATAATAGTAGAAACTGCTGCAATCTAAATCTAGAAATAAATAAAAAGTCCAAAAAATACTTATAAAATACTTTAGGACAATTTCCTTCTTTAGCCGAATCCAACATTTTAGTTTGGCCGAAGTAACTTTTCAAAATCTTTTCCAGACGGCCGTGTCGTAATAAGCATGATTCCAAACGACTCCGCTAGTCCCTTTTATAGCTTTCTGCGTAAAAACCTCTGCACTTAAATTCATGTACAAGCTTTTAACTTCTTTTAACGTCATCGAATGTGGTGGCACTGGAATTTCAAAATGTCAATCGTCAATGACTCAGATCATCTTACTTAGACAGCAAATTATAATCGCTCCAGTACTGACTCCGCAAACGTAGTCAAACAAATCCAATACTTTCTTTCCTGAAAGCTCTTCCAACTTTTGCAGCATGTTTAATACAGCAATTCCTCTAAAAAAATTTAATAAATGAATATATAAAATCATCTAGTTACCTCATTCCACCACCGTCAATAGAAAGTATCCTCACCCCGGACGATCTCGGAGGTTCCACAAAACCAAGTGTCGCTAAGGCCTGTCTAATAACGTGCAACGTACTTATATCATTCGAGGTACTCAGGCGGTCATTAAGCAAAACAATTGCTCCTTTCTAAACATCGTTAAATTAAGTCATTGTAAAGTGATTTACCTCCACAGCATGCAGCTTGGCGTGAGGACACGATGTCATATGAGCCAAAAAATCTTCCAGATATTTTAACCGACTTCCTGAAGTCTCCGCGGAAGAAATTAGTGACAAAAGTTGTGACGTCTTGTTGTCAATGTCTTCCTAAAATTAAAAAAAAAAGGTTAAAGTTATCTAATTTAAAAAGTAGGTTCATTTAGAACAATTGTGGGCAACGTTTACTTAGTCAGGGGCAAAACTAGAACCTATCTTATTTCTTGGCCTAAAGAGTTAGAAAATTACCTTAAATCAGGAAAAAACTGACTGAAAGACATCCTATGAAAAGTACTTGTTTGAAGACATCCAACGAAAACTTCCTTAAAGAGAGTGACAACATAGGAGGGGGAAGTGTATAGGAGGAGGAAGTATATAGAAGGGGGAAGTATAAGGAGGGGGAAGTATAAGGGAGAAGGAAGTTTTTTTTTCCGAAAAATTTTCTAAGTTTTTTCAAGAAATTATCTAAGTTTTTTTTAATTTTGCGAGTTTTTGTGTTTTTTCAAAAATTTTCCGAATTTTTTTTTCAGAAAAATTTTCTCAGTTTTTTTTTTCGAAAAATTGTCCGATTTTTTTGGCGAAAAATTTTCGGGTTTTCTTTTTTAAATTTGGGTTTTTTTTTTTTTTTGAAAAAATTTTCAAGGTAGAAATAAAATGGGCTCTTTGGCCTAGGGATGTGCCTCTCGTAATGGATAGAGGTATGAAATTTCTCCCTACTAAAAAAAAAATAATTAAAAAGTGGCAATTTTTTTACACCGAAAATTCGTAAAAAAATATAAGGAGTAATTGGTGAAAATTTGGTGAACGGTTCGGCCGCAGCGAATTTTTTAAAATTTCAAACAGACATGTCTCCGTCAATTTTTGAAATTCAAAAATCGCCCTCGTTACATTCTTCTTCACCGGCTAAAGAAATTTGTGTGAAAATTTGGTGAAAATCGGATGAAAACTGTGGCCGTAAAGTGTTCCGGAAAAAAATGCTTGATGACCAACCAAAACTCGCCTAAATTCAATAACAGGGAAGTTTTTTGAGCAAAAAGGTAAGAAAAATGGAAACGAAAATCTGTTTAAAAGAAAGTTATCAAACCAATAAACAGAGGAAAACTCAAGTCAATTTTGAAAAAGGCGTTTTCTTGGTCTCAAAATTGAGAAAAACTATCGAAAAAACGGGTGAAATAGGGGGTTTCTTGGCTTAGTGGTTGAAGAAAATTAGGAAAAACCTGAGAAAATTGAGAGCGAACGGATTTCCACGATGGCATCCCTTCGGTAGGTGCCGATGTTATTTTCAATAATTCCGTAATGTAATTTTTGTATTTTGAAACATCGAGGTATGATAGAGTTGGCTAAACCAAGTTTCATTCCTATTGGCGGCTCCAGATTCATTTTATGACGGTCCAACTTCTCTCTGATTGTTTCAGGGTTTTTCACCACAAAATAATTCCAGACTTTTATGGGATTAATTTTGAAATGAGTGTCCTTAATGATGTTCTTGGCGTGTTTTATCGAGTCGTTCGAGCGTATGATCAAATTCTTAATGAAGGATCCCTTTGACGCCATAACTGTTTCAATTATTTCATAAATGGCTTCGTTTTCTTGGTCCGATTCGATAAATCAAACTTATAAAGAAAAAAAAAAAACAAAACCGATCAGTAATTGTGAAAAGAAAGTTTAAAAAGTTGCTAACTCTCCAACAGCATAAAAGTTTTTCTTTAATTATAAAATAAAGAATCACTTACTCCAATTAATAGATGTTTAACATTAATAGATGTTTAAATAGCCCTAGAGGCGAAACGGTCCAAAAGATAATTTTTGTTTATTAGAATGTCAAATTTCCTCAAACCGAAAATTTTACGGCTTGAGGTAGCTTTTAATTTTTAATCACATGTTCACATGACGTCATTATAGAAGTAAAATAACGAGGATGAAAACGTCCACCCACGTGGGAAATGACACATTTCAATTTCGAAATTGGGAAATTCGACTTTTTCACCCAAGGGAAGAAAAGAATATTCCCATCATGGAAGAACAAAATTCATTACGGGCGTGGATATCTGATCAGAAAGTAGATTTTTAGAAAAAAAAAAAATAAAAAAAAAAAAAAAAAAATAATCAGCGATCCTCGTTAGTATTACGTCATTTTCCTCCTGTAACCTATTTCAAGGTACACTTCCATTTTATTTAGTTCATATTACGTTATTATTATTAAAATTGATAAAAAGTACTGGTTTGAAGAGCTTCCAACGAAAACTTCCTTAAAGAGAAGTATCTATAGGAGGGGGAAGTATAACGGAGGGGAAGTATAAGTGAGGGGAAGTATATGGGAGGGGGAAGTATAAGGTAACGAAAGTATAACGGAAGGGGATGTATAAGGGAGAAAGTATAAAGGAGAATTTTCCAAGTTTGTTTTTTCCCAAAAATTGTCCGAGTTTTTTTTTTCAAAATATTTTCCAAGTTTTTTCCAAAAAATATTCCAGGTTATTTTTAATTATTTTTTTTCGAAAAATTTTATAAGTGCCAAGGTAGAAATAATGGGCTCTTTGGCCAAGGGATGTGCCTCTCGTAATGGGTAGAAGTATAAAATTTCTCCCTACTAAAAAAAAAGATAATTAAATAGTGGCAATTTTTTTACACCAAAAATTCTTAAAAAATATAAGGAGTAATTGGTGAAAATAGGATTAACGTTTCGGCCGCAGCGAATTTTTTAAAATTTCAAAGAGACATATCTCCGCTATTTTTTCGAAATTCAAAAACCGCCCTCGTTACATTCTTCTTCACAGGCTAAAGAAATTGTGTGAAAATTTGGTGAAATCGGTTGAAAACTGTGGCCGTAAAGTGTTCCGGAAAAATGCTACGGCCGGACGGAACCACAGACAAAGTTGAGATCGGTAAAGATCAATATTCGATTTGACCCTCCGGGGTCTGGAAGACCCCTCCCCAAAAACCCGACGTGGAGGGTATCACAATAATTCTTTAAGGAAGTTAAAAAGCAACAAACTCAGAAAAATAATATTTTTTTTAAGAAATGCTCTGAGGGCTGGCTCATGGGGTTACTTTGTAACATATTTCCATTCTGAAGCTTCTTTTGATAACCTTTCTTTGTAGAATGACGTGTACCTAATTCAGTTGCGAAAAGTTTTTGGACGTTTTAATTTACCGGTATTTATAGCTGTCGAATATTGGCTATAGAACCTCAAGGACGGGAGACCAGACGAGGCCCCTGTTCGAAGAAATTCATTTACGGTATCTTGAGTGTTGAACTTGGGGGGAAAAAAAAGTCAAGCAAAAGTTTATTAATGAATGTATAAAATGAAAAATAGAATTACCGAAAAACAAAGTACTGGTACGGAGGAAGCCTCAAAGTAGCGCACTTTAATAATTTTTCGTTCCAACTATTTAAATTAACTTCCTTAAAGAAGTTATTGTGATACTCTCCACTTGGGGTTTTTGGTGAGGGGTCTTCCAGAACCCGTAGAATAAATTCGAATATGGATCTACACCGATCTCAACTTTGTCTGTGGTTCCGGCCGTCCGTAGCATTTTTCCGGAACACTTTACGCTCACAATTTTCATCCGATTTTCACCAAATTTTCACCAATTACTCCTTATATTTTTTAAGAATTTTTGGTGTAAAAAAATTGCCACTTTTTAATTATTAATTTTTTTTTAGTAGGGAGAAATTTTGTACTTCTACCCATTACGAGAGGCACATCCCTAGGCCAAAAAGCCCATTATTTCTACCTTGACACTTTTTTCTATACAAAAAATTTTCGAAAAAAAGAACTTAAAAAATTAAAAAAAAAAAGGAAAGGAAAAGAAAAAGGAAAACCCGGAAAATTTACCGAAAAAACAACTTGGAAAAATTTTTGAAAAAAAACTTAAAAACTCGGAAAATTTTTGGGAAAAAAACAAAACTCGGACAATTTTTCCAAAATAAACTTAAAAAATTTTTCGAAAAAACAAACTACTTTCACTCCCTTATACATCCCCTTCCGTTATACTTTCATTCCCTTATACTTCCCCCTCCCTTATACTTCCCCTTTCCAGTGACCGTGCCGAGGGTATCACTTCTCTGAATGGCCTTTAAAAAATCTGCTTTTACTTTAAAAAGTTAGGGAAAATAAAGTTTTGTTATATTTTTTGTATAGAACCATACATGATAACAATCTCGTGTTTTAGTTTTTATCGCTTTGTTTTGTTTGAACGTATTTGTGGACTTAATAACACGGAATGAAAATTTTCTCACGTACTACTTTGTTTTCTACACTTCAAATAATTTACAACGGGTTTTCTTTTAAGAGGAATAAGAAAAAAAAAAAAGGGTTCCAATTCAGAATATCGAGGGGGGAGTTGTTGATTGTGGGAAGGAGGGATGAATCACCACGGCGGAGAGAGCGTGGGGCGGGAAAGGGGCTCGGAAAACAGTATAAAAGCGAGGAAAAGGCGCTTGAGCTGCCACTAGTGTAGCCGGATCCCTCTTACACGAATCATAACGAAAGGTAAGCGACAAAATGATGCGAGAAAAAAAAAATATGAATGAAATTTTAAGGTCGACATTTTACTAAAGTTCATACGGAGCCAATGTGTATTAATATGTTAGAACACTGGCATTATTATCAGGAAATTTCTTCTACACAATTTTTATTTTGTCTTTTTACATCAAATTACATTTTATTAAAAATATTGTGAACTTATAAAAAATTGGGTGCACCAACTCTGTGCCGACATATGGATTCCTTGAAAAAGCTTTTTGTCCGCCTTATCGAAACGAAGAATAGAGGAAGAACAACGCATGAAATTCCAGCCCTATTGAATTTTTTTTTTTCTAAACTTATTTTAAAAACAAAATAGCGGATAGTCTTTCTCTTCCATTCTTGTTTCATATTATAACAAGTTACGTTTTTATAAGTATTCACCAACTTTTTCTTTCATTTTAAGTCTATTTTAGAGTCTTAACAAAGAAAAACTTTGTCAAAACTCGATACGAAAGAGAGACCATTTTGTGGAAGATTCTTCTTTTATTTATTCGAATTCACAAAGATACACTTTCATGGGTGTTGTAACAGATAATTAAATGTTAGGCGCCGTAATATAACTCTTATCACCGTGAACCGTTTGCTGGTTGAACATTTATTTTTATCTTAATGCGGGCTTTTTTTTTATTGGTTAACAGCCAGAACTCCTGTACACATTGAAAAATGGTTTAAGCAGGAAAAAAAAAAATTCGAGGAAAATATTCTGTAAAAAAAATCGTGTTAATCCTTAATCATTCCATTAGGCCCCGAAAAGGATGAATTATTGGTGATGCGGAAGTACAAAACCAATGGGAAAGATATGAAAGGCTTCATCTATTAATTTCAACTGGTAGCCTCATCCGATGATGTTTAGAAATTATTAATAGAGACCAAAAGGAAATTTTTCCTTGAGGAATTTTTTAAGATGACTGAAAATTAACCGACAACATATTTCGTTTTATATTTTGACGTTTGCTGTGGTTTTCTTTTTGAATAACATCATATTAATCCATTCACGTCTTGATGGAAAGATCCTTCCAGGACGATTTTTCAAGATTAAGGAAGTTAAAATCAAAAAAATTTATTAAATTATGATTTTTTATTATTAATCATTCGGAAATGCAAAATCAAGGCCGGGAGGAAAATTTCATGGAAAAAATCGTGTTGGTTGAACATTTATTTTTATGGAATTAAAATAGTTTAACATTTGTTTTTAAACTAAACTTGTTAAAATGGGTTTTTAAGAAAAATTTTAAAATTAAACCCCCCTTAATTTTAATCAAAGAGTTCATTGAGTAAAAAATGTGTTTCGATGTACAGGGTGCTCAGAATAGAACCTTCGTTATTTCAAATGAGAAACCCTATTTTGTTTATTCCAGATTGGTAAACTACCCAACATTTTTAGTAGATTTCATTGTTCATATGATTTCTTTTGACAAATTTTTAAGTACCGAATTTCAGCTTTCCTTTTGTTCAAATTTTAAAGTAGCCAAGTGTATTTCTATCTGCAAACTCCTATATCTCCGGGGATCCCCAGGCCACAGTTTGTGAAATGGCGTAAGAACAAAGATGTTTCACTAAATTACTCAAATAATAAATCAAATCTTGACTCTGGGAAGACTCGCAGAAGGTAGAAAAAGGCTTAAATTAAAATAATGTATAATGAATTTATTCAAATCTTCAAAGTTTTTAATTTTAATTGGTTTAGTCGGTTTTCGTTTGTTTTTCGATTTAACGTCGCCCAGAAAATCTTCTTAAGTACGGTTAGAAGGGGTAAAAAAGTTAAGAATTCTGGTTAAAACACGTCAAAACTTGATTTTCGGAATATAAGAACGCATATAAATAAAAATTGTTCGCATGTGAAGATAAACTGGGTACAAAAAATATTCCCGTAAATCTTGTTGGAAGGTTGTCAGTCTTTAAAATTAATGGATGTTCAATAAATTTTCTTGCTATATAACAATCTGCGGCTTTTATGAAGTCTTTGGGCATTCCTATTTGGGAATTAAAAACTCTGAATCCAAAGCTAGTTTCGATGAGTCAGGTTCTTCAATACTCCTGGGCTTCTTTGTAAGCAAGCGGACACCTTTTTTACCGTTCAAAATGTTTGGAGGAGCCCCCCTTTTACGATTATAATGATAATTACGATTATGATCGCCCCTCCATCTCAATCAAAAGACTCTTTAAAAAGCGAAATATCAACGCTGAAAACAAACTCGATTATTAGGCCAAAGACGCTAATTTTGTCCACATTGACTGATGGACCTGAAAAATGCTTAAAGATTTCGAAGCGCACTTTCTTCTCCAATAATTTTCCCCAAAGAAAGATCCTTTTAAAATTGATGATCTACGGCGCCTTTAATTTATTTTATAAGAGAATTTCATTTCCGATGTAATTAAGAGTGATAAAGTGTGAGAGATGCCCGGCCGATTTCGATCTCGGAATCCATCCTGACCACTGGCGAACGGAGATAGGGCAGAATCAATCTTTTAATTTTTTCCCCTTCCTATATCGTTTCCAGAGATAGTGTCATAGATTAAAAAAGTGATGGCTAAAATTTCTTTTCAGGCGTTAGAAATACAAAAAAATGTGTTTTTTTTTTTCAATGGTCGAAAAAAAGAAACGCAATTAACTTTATTAATCATAGTTTAAAATAGAGTAGGGCATAATTTGTTGTAATCAAAATTACGATTGCAATAGTAATCGTGATCATGTCAACTTCCTTAAAGAAGTTATTGTGATACCCTCCACGTCGGGTTTTTTGGGGAAGGGCCTTCCAGACCCGGAGGGTCAAATCGAATATTGATCTTTACCGATCTCAACTTTGTGGTTCCGGCCGGCCGTAGCATTTTTTCCGGAACACTTTACGGCCACAGTTTTCAACCTATTTTCACCAAATTTTCACACAAATTTCTTTAGCCGGTGAAAAAGAATGTAACGAGGGCGATTTTTGAATTTCGAAAAAATGGCGAGATATGTCTGTTTGAAATAAAAAATTCGCTGCGGCCGAACCGTTGGTTCGATTTTCACCAAATTTTCACCAATTACTCCTTATATTTTTTAAGAATTTTTGGTGTAAAATAATTGCCACTTTTTAATTATAAATTTTTTTTAGTTGGGAGAAATTTCGTACTTCTACCCATTACGAGAGGCACATCCCTAGGCCAAAGAGCCCATTATTTCTACCTTGACACTTAAAAAAATTTTCGAAAAACTGTTAAAAGTAATTTTGTAATCGTATATTATTTATGACTTTTCGAGAAATATATTTTTTAATGTGTTTTTTTTTCTTTTCAAAACCGGATTTATTTTATAATTTTCTCAAAAATCGTATGCCAAATATGATTACGATTATGTACTACTCTGGTTTATAGCAATCTTAAAAATAATTTTTTTTACAGCATTGAAATCCTCCTTACATCGTCGCATTAGTTCTAACACTTTTTTATCAATTTTGAGTTTGGCATTGTTTCAGATAGTAAATTTTGTGGTGAATCGAATTCCGTTGGTAAAACCCAACAGAAAACGCGTAGTTCACGATTTAGCCAACAGGTGAGAAATTAATCGGTATTTTTACCCTCCTGAAAACCTAGGAAAAATGAGATAGCCGATGTTAGAACTAACGTGACGACATTTCAAACGTTCTAAACCTTTTGAATTGATTATAACATTTATGATATTTGAATTTTTAAGTTGACATGGAGTTAGAGGAGAAATAGCTTTTTTTCATGGGTAAAAAAAATGAAGAAGAAATGATTTTTCTTTAGATATTCAGTTTTATGCAAGTGTCTCCTAAAAAGAAGAATGGGCTAATCAATTTGCGTAAAGATAATAACTCAACTTTCTTCCCCCCTTTGACTCAAAGTTTTCCAAAAACTTACTTCATACTAATTATAGATGGCCCTTTATTAAGTATCCTACAAGAAAAACGCCTTGATTTTTTCCCCCTATTTTTATTATACTAAATATTGTTAATGATAAGATTCTTGATAAAATAATTAACAAATGTTAGTATTTATTTTGTGGTTGACAATTTGATTTCGTTTGTGGGCTGGAGAGGCGCAATTTAGGTTGACAGTGAAATATAGCTATAAAACAACTCTTGGAGATTGAAGAAAAACTAGTTGACACCTACTTCATGTCTTGAGGCTCATCCCTCTTCAAATCTCTTGTTCATGTTGTCAAATTATCCACCTTTTCTCCATTACATACATACCTCATACTCGACAAGCTTTCATTTAAACCGAAAACATAAATCATATTTAAGATATTAAAGTACTGGTTTGAAGAGCTTCCAACGAAAACTTCCTTAAAGTGAAGTATCTATATAGGAGGGGGAAGTATAACGGAGGGGACGTAAAACGTAGGGGGAAGTATATGGGAGGGAAGTATAACGGAGTGGGAAGTATATGGGAGGGGAAGTATAACGTAGGGGGAAGTATATGGGAGTGGGAAGTATATGTGAGGGAAGTATAACGGAGGGGGAGGTGTATGGGAGGGGGAAGTATAAATGAGGGGAAGTATATGGAGGGGGAAGTTTAAGTGAGGGGTAGTATAACACATAAAATAAAATAAAATAAATAAAATTTTCTTCTTTTTTTTGAAAACTTTTCTAAGTGTCAAGGTAGAAATAATGGGCTCTTTGGCATGGGGATGTGCCTCTCGTAATGAGTAGAAGTACGAAATTTCTCCCTACTAAAAAAAAATTAATAATTAAAAAGTGGCAATTTTTTTACAACAAAAATTCTTAAAAAATTTAAGGAGTAATTGGTGAAAATTTGGTGAAAATCGGATTAACGGTTCGGCCGCAGGGAATTTTTTAAAATTTCAAACAGACATATCTCCGCCTTTTTTTCGAAATTCAAAAATCGCCCTCGTCACATTCTTCTTCTCCGACTAAGGAAGATTTTGTGAAAATTTGGTGAAAATCTGTTAAAAACTATGGCCGTAAAGTGTTCCGGAAAATGCTACGGACGGCCGGCCGGAACCACAGACAAAGTTGAGATCGGTAAAGATCAATATTCGATTTGACCCTCCGGGGTCTGGAAGACCCTTCCCCAAAAACCCGACGTCGAGGGTGTCACAATAACTTCTTTAAGGAAGTTAAAAGCTACCATAAATTTTACTATTTTATCATTAGGGAGGGTCGCATTCGTGGCTTTTGGGATTCAGATTACACTTAAAGTTTATTTAATTAGGTCAGATACTTTAAACAAGTAAGTAATTACGGATGACCGCAACTTCCCACTTCTCCAACATGTTAGATATACAAATTATTATAATTTATTATGTTTGACCATTCCACACCCATCTTTATTTAAGGTACGAAATACGAGTAGTTCGATTGCTTTTTCTCAAATATTGTTCAGAAGAAAATTAAAAATAACGAACCCGTTTTTTTTCCACTCGGATAATGTAATGTAAATCGTAAAATGACAAGGACGGTTTGGAAGAGGTCCATGTTTATTCCATTCCAAAAAGATATCCTCAATCCACTTAACCAGTTCATACATAAATCGCTATTCCCTGAAATATTCTCGAAAACTGGGATTTTGTTATGGCGTTTTAAATGTAAATGCGCCAAGAGATCCTGGAGGCAGTAGAGATTTTCCGTTTGAAAAAAAGCTTTGTTTACATACGCTTTTTAGAGATTACAATTAATGATTTAAAATACGCTCCCTCGCTATTTAAACTCTGAATATTTTGTTCTCTCTAGTAATTTGAATTCTAATTTCCATATTTCGAGAAGTTTGAAAGCGAATTATCTTCAAAACGTGTGATTTCGGTCGGAAAGGTATTAAAATGAGGAAGGCATTCAGGTATAAAGGTCGAGAAATACTTAAAACCAAAGGCGTAAATACTCGATTTTCAAGGAATATGGACGTTTAATGAATATTAACGTTTACGCTCATTTTACCACCATCGCTCCTGAAATTAACGAGAGAGAAAAAAAAATCTAACTCTAATTTTTAATTAGGCACCTTATTTTAATTTAATTTCCCTTCCTCTTTTTCATCTGATCTGAAATAAAATTGCTTTGTTGATTGGACTTAATTTAGGAAGACAAAGGCTAGAAAGACAAACAGCTCCGACGATTCTCTTTTTTTTTTTGCTTTTGATAAAAAATTTGTGAAAATAATTGGTCAAAATCTTTATCACAAATTGATCAATATTGAATTTAAAAAAATTCTTAAGGGGTAATCCAATCATTTTCTTTGTGAAAGTTGAAACACATCTACTACATTATAAGGATGCCACAACTGCAGTGCTAAAATTAAAATACGAACTTTGATTAATTTTAAATTACATTTTACCTTATTTTTTCAATGCCTGGATTCTTTCAGAGTTGATCAAGAGACAAGATTAATTTTTTCTCCTTTGATAAAAAGTAACGCAGTTTGGGTTTACTTATAATAGAAAAAAATCGCTGGTCTATAGCTGGCACCGATGCGACGGGAACTTCCTCAAAGAAAGGGAAAACTTGTAAAATTATTATGTTATTTAAAAAAAGGTTAAGCAGTTAATTCCGGTTTCGTAGCTGATTTAAAAATCTACCTAAAACTACAGGGAGAACTACTTTTTTTTGGAAATTTTGATGAAAGATCACATTCAAAGGAAGATTTGATTAAAATCGCGCCAGCGAAGATATGCTCTCCTCGCCCGCTTACAAAACTACGGACAAAGAAAAAGTCGTTTTGATTTTGATTTCGTTGAACTTTTAAGAATTTTAGAGTAATCGATAACATTTTATCATCTAACTCATCAGTAATCACTGATTAATATATTTCCTGTAAACAAGCATTTCGCAACGCCGCCAAGGGGAGCTTGAAAACGGGAGCACGGGCGCTTCGTCTCTCCTCAAAATTCCTTTTGTCATACTAAACCCGCAAGACTTGGCGGTCATGTTGGTTTAGTATCTCTAAATTAAATTTAAAAAAAGGACTCACGCTAACGCCCAGGCACTTAGCCACTGCCCCCCTATCACCCAAATTTTCCTTAATGCCCCCAGTAACTTCCCAGCGCCCCCAGGGGGCGGTACCGTCCCCGTTGAGAATCATTGTTTTAGAGGAAGCTAAAAAATGGAAGTTTGTAGGGAGTTTTAAAGTGATTTTAAGCGGCCAAATAAAGAGGCAGGGATGGAAATTAATAGTGAATATAGGCTCTACTTAGGATAAAGGTGATCCCCTTAAGTCTCCCGGTTTCGGGTTATGTAGGAAGGTTAACGGAAAAGAAAAACTCTCTCAAATATTATGGGGTAGATTTAAATTTTGGCCAAATACATCCCTAATGGGTGTTTAGCTTAAGCTCATGAATAGGGGAGTGGGGTCATTATGTACTCGGGTACTTTATCTACTTAAATAAATATTATGTCATACTTGACGCTAGCTTAAACATTTTCCTTTCGAATATCGCGTTTTAAACTACCTGATTCACCCATCATCTAAATATTGTGAGCAAAATTTCGTTGAAAATATGACAAATTGATAAAAAATTTAAGAATAATTCTTTCGAAGAAAAAAAAAGGCTTATCTCCATTTAATTTTTAATTTTTCACGGATTAAAACTAAACGAGAAGAGGCAACAGGTGAAAAAAAAAATTCTCGGATTGTTGGCGAACTGGAAACGCTTTCCAGTCAACAGGTGTCTTTATCAAGATAAAGAAAAAAATTTATCATCGCCAGAAGGGGACGTTATCTTTTAATCCTGAAAGGGGTTTTACCTTCTTTCCCACAAGGAAATTAAATAATTAACCTACTAAAGAAATAGCTGTTTTAAAAAAATTCTTTTGAGCTTCCCTCAACGGGAATTTCCTCAAAGTAGAGTTGTTACTCTAAAAATCGTTGAATAATAAAAAAATTAAATTTTTAGTAATACAGTAGAAAAATGCGCAATTTAATAATTTTTCGTCCCAACTAAACTATTTTTAAGTATCAAGGTTGAGAAAAAAGTCTTCGCCCAGCCAGGGCATAGTGTACGGGCGTGATCGAAAACTACCTACTTCAAAAGTTCCATCTACAATAATCACACATCACATCAATAAACTCTATAAGGAGTTTTCAGTGAAAATTAGGTGTGAATGTTACGTCCGTACTATTAGTCCGAGATTCACCAAATACTCCTTTTATTTAATAGAATTTTTTTTCCTCGATAGTAGGGGGAAAATTTGGAAATTCTCCCCCTATTCTTGTGGCCTGGCTGGGCGAAGTTTTGTCATGTTTTCTACCTCGATACTGAAAATATTAAGTGCTTTGGATATTAGGGATGAAAACATACGTTTCCCTGCTTAGAGGAAGTTCCTGTCGGGGACTTTTCCCTCAATTTTAAGCTACTCATTCTGCTATTATAGTAATAACTTTATCATTTGTGTTCAGATAAAGTGATAAAAATAAATAAATGAAGAGGGTTTTGTCCTTTATTTGACTTAATATTTATTTAGTGTTTTGGTAGAAAAAATATAAGACAAATCTGTGGGGAGGCGATGTAAGCAAACATCTCGAGTTCTAATTGGATTTTAACTTGATTAAGGTCTAGTCCGAAAGCTTAGCCCTTTAACCGCCGAGTTTTTAAACACCAACGGACCTCCTCGAAATAAAAAAAATTAAAACATGTTTAATATAAAATCAAAAGAAAGGAAGTTATTTTATTAAAAAGATTATAAGGTACGGACCGTAGAGCGTTAAACGAAACTTTAGACAATCCTTCGCCATTTTTGCGAAATTCGAAAAAAGCGTTTTCAATTAAACTATGAAAAAGAGAGCGGTAAAAATTTGGTGAAAATCAAATGAAAATTGCGGTCATGAAGTGGCCCGGAAAAATGCTACTGACGGCACCAGACAACCTTAACATTTTTGAATTTAAGGTTAGTCCCTAGCATATTCAGAACAAATCTGACTCTAGAGAATTACTTAAGTTTTTTAAAAATATGAATAGGTAATCCCGTTCAAATGGAGTCAAGATGAGGCGAATCGAAGTAAAACTTTAATAAAACCTTAAACGAATTGAAAAGTTGTCTCCGAACTCCAGAAAAACGTAAAACCTCTACGGAAAATCCACTCAACAATTTCTAATGCACCGAAACTTTTACCTCATATACACGTTCATTAATATTTAAAAAAAAGACCTTTTGATGATATCAGTTATCACAGATTCCAGGCTCTTTCTGCGAAACTTACAGCTTTATAAGCAACTTGTGTAACATAGAAAATTTACGTTCTAACTTTTAAGCAAATTAGGTTTCTTCAACAAAAGGTTTGATCGTCTCATAAAATTTTATTTGGGACCAACCTCCTAAATTGAAAAGAAGATTTTTAGCATTTGATAAATCGGAGAATAACTTGATTATTTTAAAATTGATCACCACTCGGTTCTAAATTATCATTATTGTAATACGTTAACAAGTATATTACCATAATAAAAGTATTTTCCTTTAAATAACTTCGTCAATGTTTACATGAACGTGTTTAATTTTTCCATATTTACTCAAATACGTTTGGATTATAAAAAAAAAATGCATATTCCACACAAACAGTTTTTTTTCCACGTTTACTGTCGTGTGTCAGTGTTTCGTGAATCCGAGCTTAAAAATATTGAGGGTCGGGCGTTCGTGGAGAGAGGTACTAAAATTTAATTTGAAAACGTTAAAACGATCCTTTTCCGATCAGAGAATTCACGACCTGCACTTT
>JACGAQ010002201.1:0-44569 GCA_014119065.1 Orius insidiosus | reverse complement strand
AGATGAACGTAATAAGTTGACATACACACAAAAATTAATTAAAAAAAATTTAAAAACGACATTCCCTAACGAACCTTCCTCGAAAAAAGAAGAAACCCAAGTTGCTCGAGCGCTAAGTGATTTACAAATTCTGTTTATTCTGTTTGAAGAGCTAACGGGTTTCATTAAATAAACATTGTGTTTAATAGGCCCTTACGCTTTTTTCCCTTCTTTTCCTAACCGCGCAGCATCCCCGGCTTGCTCTTTCAACAGAAGGTTTGAAATTGCGTTTTTAAATACCTAGTTAGTCCGTTGAGTAATGAAATATGGCTGAAGGTCCCAATAATCAGAAATTAAGTCATACAATCTATTTTATGTAAAAAGCTTAATAGAGGAGAAAAAAATTTAACTTTTCATACATTTAAATTACTTCGTTATCAAGATCGTTTTTTATGAATTTTTATGAAGTACTTAACCGGAAAAGTCTAAATTAAAGCACAATCGGTTTTTTTAAGTTTTAGTAGAAAAGTGGTCACGGACAGCTGGCACAGACAAAATTTCTCTCCAAAAAAGTTCATTATAAAACAGAACACTTAAAAAAAAAAAGGTTTGAAGATCGAGTGAAAAAATTCCGATTTTTTAAAAATTACTTGTTATCAAGCTAAAAGGCAATTTAGTATTTTTTTTTATTTTACGCAAGAATAATATCAACCTACACAAAAATGAAGGCAAACAAAAATGAGTTTTTTCATATTTTATTTATTTCTAAGGTAAAAGTACCTCCCACATAAAAGTTCTCAGAACCCAGATTTAAAAAACAAAAATAATATACTTAAACAATGACAATAAAAATGTTAAAGAAATTATTAAAAAGGAACGCCTAAAAATATGTTTTCTACATTTTCCATTGTATAATAAGTATTAATTTTATAATCAAACGATTTATTCATGATGAAAAGAGACGTCTTTGAGTCACTTTTGTAGAGGTTTGCTTGAAATTACAAATATTAATTAAAATGAGATAGTATACTCGTATGCGACTTAATTAGTAACTTCATTTCCATAATATTCAAAGACCTTTGAAATTTAATATAATTCAATATGCTATCAAACGTGGTTTCATTCGGATCCTCTGTGCCTCCGGATTCATCGGATCTCTGTGCCTCCGGATTCATATGCTGATACTATTTCGTAATCTATCTGTTCATCACGAGACTTAAAAATGAAAAGCCAAAACAAAAAGAGTTTTGACCAAAAGAAAGTGAAATGAAAAAGTGACAAGTGAAATGAGGAATGGAAATAGCCCTAGGGTGGAGAGTTATGTATCATCGTAAACCTTTTTGATCCACCCACAATCAAGGATTTTTCTTCAGGCTTTAAAGAGCGCTTTTTAATCAAAGATCTCTTTGAAATTTTTAAAATTTAACGTTTTATACGTTGATTAATTGAATCCGGGATATTTCCGCCAGGAGATAACCGTGCAGTGATGAAGATGAGATAATGATAAAGGACGTGTTTAGGGATCCCAAGTTTTAGTAAGGCCGTGCGTACGTGCGTCGGAAAGGGCCGGGTGGGCGAACGGGGTGGGAATCGATCCGCGGCCATCTTGCCTCGACCTACATACGACTCGGTTACAGGGCTTGCTCCCAAAACCAACCCGAAATCTCTTCAGTGCAACATCCAACAACTAAATATTGTTAAACAAATAAAATTTAAATAATCCTCTTGACCTACAAGCAGCTATAATTTCATTTCAAAAGTCCTTCAATTTTAATCATCCTTCTATTTTAATTACTTTTATTTCATTTTATTTTATTTATTTTTTCTTATTTATTTTTTTTTAACAATTTCAAAAAGTAAATGATTTGAATTTTTTCTCTTCATTTTGCGAAACCTTTTAGGTGTTTCCAAATGTTTGGGAAAAAACGCTTTTGTTTTTTAAATAAACAAAATTGTGTTAAAACATTGAAATTTTTTTGCCAAAACTATTCGTACGTAAACCCTGGATTTCCTCCAGCACGCAACACAACAATTATTGAAAGAAGATCCTTTTCATTAAATAAAAAAGAAAGTTATGTAATCCAGTATTTAACTTAGAATTGAACACTGTTATTACACTTATTACGTAATCTTATAATTTTGATTACGCAAAGAGTAAAGCTTTCAATAAGGAAAAAGGATGATTAAATTTTTAAAGCCCGTTTACAATTTTAATCAATAGGATAAAAGGATAGATCGTGGTTTATCTATTGGCTATCTCTAATCTAACAGCGACCCTTTCTCCCCCATTGATTAACAAGTTTGTTCCCCATCAAATAGAACATAAATTTTTCATTCTAAATATTGATTTTACTCTAAAGGAATGAAAGAATGAAAAATTAAAAAACTTAATTGAAAATAAACATTATTGAAGTGAAAAAATAAAGCCTTTGTTATTTCTAGAGCGGAAAAAAAGGTAACGCGAAAAGCTATCATTCCACAATACAGGGCGGTCGTGCGGTTTAGTCTGCGCGGGAAGATCTTAAATAAGGGAGACGTGAATGATCGCCTAATTTTTCAACGTGGCCATTTGTTCTCAAAACGTTAAACATTTTTTTGCTGTGTTTTTAGGCACTTTTAAAGCAGGTCTACCAACTTCTAATGGTTTTGAAACATGAGATTTTTTTAATTTAAGGAATTTGAAAAAAAATATGAAATATTCGAGCCGAAGTCGTACATTTTGGTAATTTAATTGACTTTATTTAGCCACATTGATTAAGGAAGGTTTCTAGAGTGAAATTTTAGGACGCCCAACATTAATTGTTCACAGCAATATCATTTTTTCTCTCTCCGCAAAAATAAATGTCTAAAAGCTTTAATGGAATAATCGCTTCAAAAATATGTAAGTTGTCTTTGGATTTACGTCTTTTAAAAGGGTATTTGTTCTTTTTCTCGCAGTCGTAACCTGGAGTTTTTATTTTTGACGTGAAACGCTTTGCCGAGGTGCTTTTCAGTTGAAAAGAAACATCCGGAGGCATCTGTTACTGACACTCGGAGTTCTCACGTCGCTAAACTAAAACGTTTCAACTAAACGTTATCGACCTTTTCCTTTCTATTATTTCGTTTTTTTATTGAAACAATAATGTATTGGGGAGAAAATTTTAAGCAAAGAAGAACACGTTTTGGAATTTCTCGATAAAAGCTTTGTCAGGTGCTCCGGCCAGGATTTATAAAATAGTAGTTAGAGAAAGCAATAATTCAAACGAAAATTCAATTTGGTTAGATTTTAATCTAGTGAAAGATATTTGGAATCCGCGTATCGTTTAATCGGTCAGCATCCTTCCGGGTGATCGAGGCGAACTGGAATTGTATTTCGAGGCGAGTTACCGTTTTCGAGATATCGTTATCGTTTATCGGGCGTTAAATCCGGAGGTGGCGTTAATAGGCGTACGCAGATAGGCTCCCACCTTCCACCAATCTCTCACACCCTCATTTAAGCCCGGGACCGCGGTACGCTTCGAATTAAATCACCTCCCAGTCACCTTACTTAGCGTTTGAGTTATCGGAATTGAAAAGCAAACAAATTACTCTACGGAGTTAACCCCTTTTTCCCTTTATGGGGAGCGTATAATTTTTTTATGTGTTATCATCCGAGAACACCTTGCACGTAAACCAAAATATTTTAAGATTATTTCAAATCAAATTAAGTTTCAAGCGATATTTTAAAAAACATTTTTGACATTCAAATAAAAAATTTTAGGCTTTTTGGATGTTGAATAGTTCGGGAAAAGTTATAATCTAATAAAAGGGAAGGGACCTATTAGAGGCCCTTAATATCAATTAAGGATGAAGGGACTCAGCACTTTATTATATTATCTGCCTCCAGCGTTTCCTCTCCATTTTTACTAAACGACCGTAATTAAAAATGCTTTTTAAAAAAATCTTAAACGGAAAATTTCGTGGTTTTTGAACGGTTGAAGTGTTAAAAAAGGATAGTGAAGGGTGGAATACGGTCGAGCAGTCAAAGACCGGTAAGAACAAGGTTTGATCCGCCCCCTTTCTGCATTACCTCGCCCACCTCTCACCGCATAAAACCGTTCAACCGGTTAACTTAAAAATATTTTTACAAAGGAAATCGATATTAGAGAAGAAACAATTATGGAGAATTTATAGTCAGATGGTGGTTTTGATCAATATTTTCTTGGGCAAGGGCTTGAGTTATTGTTAAAGGGTCGGAGTACGGAATTGTATAGGAAAAGGGACGCCCTTTCGGATTCATGAAAGTAATCACTTAACTTGAATGTAAGTGAGCGTTCCACCTGCGACCGCACTCACTCTACGCGGCCCTATCCAATCACGCAAAATGTCCAGATTAGTTTTCCCTAAGTTGAAATATCCAAAAGGATTTTGTACAATACTTTTTTTACAGCCTTTTTTTAAGAGAAAAGCCAGTTTTTATATAGGAAAGGTTAAACGAGAAAACTATTAACCTTTATGCTTTATTAGAAAATTTCTTTTATGGATTGCCTTTATTTTATAAATGGAGGTTCTTTATAATGCTTTCTATTGATGAAATGACGGGAGAATGGATAACTTCAAAAGTGTTAATTGAGTTAAAATTGAAATTAGGCCAAAATGAAAGTGGCTGATGGATATTCAGAAACGTTTATTTGCATTGCGTTCATTAAAATTATTGGCGTGACAATTAATTAAAATGTAGGTCAACCTTTCTCGATCTCAGCGCTCTATCATCCAATGTCAATTAAGTGTATTTAAAACAATAGCACCCTTTGACGTCAATCCCCTGAGGGTTCTCTCTCATTAATAAATAAAAGATTTCAGAGAAAATCTTTTTTTAAGTAATGTTTTCTTGAAATTGATTAAGTTAATTAAGATCAAAAATATTTTAATAAGGAGAGAAAAAAGAGAGGAAATGTATTAAAAATCAATACCTGATGTCCGAGTGAAGGAGGGTGTGACGGTGACATCACCAGGGCTGTTCGGGCCATTCTGTCCCGCCGCCCTGGGCTCTCCGGGGACGTGACCACGTCCCACTGTCCATATCAACACCGCAACCACCTAAAAGAAAAAAAATTCACATAAATAATTTGTTAAACAAAATTTTATTCAACAAAACCTCTTCGAAACAACAATCAAGCATTTTATGAAAAGTACAAAAATACCACATTTCATACTGAGCAGCCACTTTTTTCTTATATTGTTGTTTTTACACAGATAAATCACAACTTCTTTGAAAAAAAGAAAAGAAAAAGAGAGAAAGAAAAAAAAATAAAGCAATAGTTCGGGATAGTAGGAGTATGAATAACGGGAGAACACCGTTCAACATAAAGCATTTCACCCTAAAGAAATCGAACATAAAAATTTGCATTTCGACATAAAAAATCAGTAGTAAGCCTACTTTCACCTTTTAAAACGCGATATGGCGAAACGACAAAACCTAAAAACAGCACAGTTCACCATGATGCAATTCAACATAAGCATCTCACCATAAACTAGGAAACGCAAGCAGGCAGCCAATGGGATCAGCTCGTTTTATAACACAAGGGGTTAATTTTTTTCTCTCAAGACGATGTGCGAATTGCATTATGGTGAACTGTCAAGTTTTAAGGTTTTTGTCGTTTCGCCATATTCGATAATTAAACGGCGAAAATAGGCTTGCTCTTTGGCTGTCCCTAGTTTATGGTGAGATGCATTATGCCCAAACGACAGATAGTTTTATGGCGAAACGAAAATTCTTTAAAATAAAAGTTTCTTTTATGTTCAACTGCGTTATGTAGAAACGAGAAATTTCATGTCGAAACGACAAGTGTTAAATCTCTTCTTAATGTTGAGATGTATTACGGGGTATGTGTGTATTCATATTATGTTCAAATGCATTATGGTGAACGTTTTCGACTATTTTCTTTATGTTGAGTTGCTAATTTTTTATGGTGAACGGTAACTCGCGATTTCTGCTATTTTATGGTCAAATGCATTATGGCGAACCGCATTATGTCGAAACGTATACACTCTGAATAACCTAATTGTATTTCAGATGTAACTACGAAAGTTCAAATCAAAATTTAAAATTGCATCATGTTTCATGTAGAATTATATTCAAATGGAAATGGCGTCTGTTCGTTTTGTTTTGAGATCCTGGTTTTGTGAGTAATTATGAAGGGATGATAATTCATTTGAGGAAGGGTGATTAAGAAGGAAATTCAGTTGGGAGCCCTTTTGGGATCCGGCCACATGTTAGGCCTATCTACATCTCAAAGGGGTTGAAACGAGGAGGCTTTTCCCGCTTGCACAGTCAATGGGTCAATGACACACCCGAATCTGTCTGGTCCTTTTATTTTTAACCTCAGATCTCACCTCCATTTAGACTCTCATTAACAAACAAGTTCGTCTGATTCGTGTGTGGAAGAAAATTCAAAAACAAAAGTTTTCTTTTTCTCTTTTTCCTTCCCCCAGAATTTAAAAATAAGGCCAATTTAGATGTCATAAAACACGGAAATTCCAAAATAGCTTGCGAGAATAGTTTTGTTCCACCATTTAGACAGATTTGGGTGCTAATGTGGTGAAAATCGGTTGAAAATTGGGGCCGTGATGTGTTCCTGAAAAAATACTACGGCTGGCCGGAACCACAGACAAAGTTGAGGTCGGTATTGATCCATAAATTAATTGACCCCAAGTGGTCTGGAAGAATCTTCCGCGAAAACACAACAAGGGGAGTTAATCAATAACTTCTTTAAGAAAGTTTTTTAAAAACGCTGAAGGGGGCAGAACCTGTGCATTTTAAAATTATCTAGCATAATCTTGCGAAAACCTAGAAACAGCACTGAATCATAGGAAGATTTTGTTTTGGATGATCTATAATTTTTTTTCACAATAAAAAATTCTGATTTTGAAGTTTTCAGATAGAAATGTGTGGAGTACCTAAATTTAACTGTCATAAACAATAACTTCTTCGGATGTTACCATAAAAGAACTGACAGAGAATCACAATGGGGAAAATACTTTAAAAAAAAGGTCATAATTCATTTTAACCGTATATTGTAATAGGGAATGACGTTATTTCTCGACATTCATCAAGGGAGGGAGATGGGCGGGAAGAAATTTCCATCTCTGGCAGTTTATCATTCGTTGCCTCGACGTCCACACGACTTCTCATTCCTGAACTTGGTCAATGTCCGCATTCTCATTTCCTTCGATTCACTCAACCATTATAAATTACGATACGTGAGGGAATATATAAAAACCTATATTGCCCTCTCATGTTTTTATATTAAAAAATCGCCAAGTCGATATTTTTTAAGGACTTTTTTTACCTTGAATTTCCTGAAATATCTGGGGGTTTAGAAACAACAAAACCGAAGCCGTTCTATTGGAACTTTTCCAGACTCGAGAATATACGTACATCCATTCGTTTTGGGGAAAGTAGAGCTGTGGGGGAGCTCCTCTTAATCCAAGGCCAAAAGGGGACAATCAACGGCGAACGCTTTATTCCTTCCATTCCATTCAAGACACGGGCTTCAGGTTTATAGCCACTTCTTCGAATCAAATGAATCAATGGATTTAGACTTTTTTTACCCCTTTCTCATTCGTTCAATTTTATTAAAAAAATTAATAAACTTTATTTATTTTTAGTCCTGGTGAGTTTATCTATTTAATACGACAGTGATAAATGATCGTGATATATCACGGAAACTTTTTAAAAATATGCATAATTCGTGCTCCATTTTTTTTATATCCCAAACAATGAATAAAGCACGAAACGTTTTTTTAGGATGCGTAATTTCTAGTTGACAATGTTACACCAGATTGAAAACTGATGAAAAAGTGATAGAGGGAGGTTCATTGCTTATAAGGAAAGCACTTAAAAAGTTCACGAAGGGGATTTACATCAATTTGAATTCTCGTGAATTCTTTTACACTCTCCTGTACTTCATTTAAAATTATCTTTGATTTTTTCAAAGAAATCTAAAATGAAATTCCCGGATAATGTAATATGTTTTAAAAATTTACTACAATGTTGATTTTAGTCACGGAAAACGATGCTGAATACACAATAATTTTAATGGAAATATTTATTTAAGTAGAAAATGCGGGAGAGGGAATGAAAAAACGGATATTATTCTACGACCGGTTTTGGCCTAATAGGCTACATCAGGTGGTTTATTAGGTTTTTTTTTCATTCTCTGACAGACTCCTAAATTACAAAAGAATAAAAAAATAAGGTAATAGTTTACCTGATGAGTCCTTACAGGCCGAAACCAGCCGTGGAATATCCGTTTTTTTCATTCTCTTTCTCACAAATCCTATTTCAATATGAACATGAAAATTTATCATTGCGATTAACATTTGACTAAGAATAACGAAGGGTCGAGATAACGTAACGAAGTTGGATTTATTAACAATATGAAGAAGTGCGGTTGCCTAGGGAACGAGGGGTCAAGATGGAGTCATTCGGTCTATTGTCAAGCAGTGGTTCTAGCTGTTTTGAGTGGTTTTCTACACATTTTATTTCTATTTTTAAAAATAAATAAAACAATAGTAGTAATAGTAATAGTAGTATAGTAAGGGTGCCTACAACTCATCCGAAAGTATTCTCATCCGAATGTCAACTCATCCGAAAAATAATAGAAATAGAAAAAATATAAACAGACAACTCATCCGACTGTCAACTCATCCGAAAAAGGGGCGTGGCCGTTTCGGATGAGTTGACAGTCGGACGAGAATACTTTCGGATGAGTTGTCTGTTTATATTTTTTTAAATATTATACTTTAATAAAATAGAAAACAGTGAATACAACTCATCCGAAAGTATTCTCATCCGAATGTCAACTCATCCGAAAACTAACGTACAAAAATTGCTGCGTCGTAGAAATGAGGCAGCGTTCCACCCCAGCAAGTTTTAAACTCCTTTTTGGGCGTACCGAGCTCATTATCCATCCCAGGGCAGCCTACAGGGTGAGCAAATCCTCGCGAGAGGAAAAAAATCAACCCCCTTGTGTCATAAAACGAGCTGATCCTCGCGAGAAAAAAAATTAACCCCTTTTGCCATAAAACGAGCACATCCTCGCGAGAGGAAAAAAATTAACCCCCTTTTGCCATAAAACGAGCACATCCTCGCGAGAGGAAAAAAATTAACCCCCTTGTGTCCAAAACGAGCTGATCCTCGCCCTACAGGGTGAGCAAATCCTCGCGAGAGGAAAAAAATCAACCCCCTTGTGTCATAAAACGAGCTGATCCTCGCGACAAAAAAAAATTAACCCCCTTTTGTCATACAACGAGCACATCCTCGCGAGAGGAAAAAATTAACCCCCTTTTGCCATAAAACGAGCACATCCTCGCGAGAGGAAAAAAATTAACCCCCTTGTGTCACAAAACGAGCTGATCCTCGCAAAAATAAACAAACAAACCGACCGTGACTTGCGGGGGTCGAACGCTGCCTCATTTCTACGACGCAGCAATTTTTGTACGTTAATTTTCGGATGAGTTGACATTCGGATGAGAATACTTTCGGATGAGTTGTATTCACTGTTTTCTATTTTATTAAAGTATAATATTTAAAAAAAATATAAACAGACAACTCATCCGAAAGTATTCTCGTCCGACTGTCAACTCATCCGAAACGGCCACGCCCCTTTTTCGGATGAGTTGACAGTCGGATGAGTTGTCTGTTTATATTTTTTCTATTTCTATTATTTTTCGGATGAGTTGACATTCGGATGAGAATACTTTCGGATGAGTTGTGTGCCCCCGTATAGTAATATTAATAGTAATACACTATAGTAGTAGTAGTTAATAGTAGTTATAATAGTAATAGTAGTAACAGTAGTAATAGTAGTAGTAATTGTAATAGTAATACATTTGCACGTAATCGGGTGAACGGTAGGCTTATGTCCAAAAAAGTGCAAAGAATTGATTTTAGCTACGAAGGGCCATCTCGACAGCTTTTCGGACTTTAACAACTGTGGCGATGTAAAACTGGCACAGGAGCAAAGTGGGAAAAATGCTAAAAAAAACTCAATTTAAAAAAAAAAATTAAGCGCTCGCCTCAGATTTTGCAGAAACCGAATCGAATATCAAAAATGTCTACTGACTATCTAAGAAATAAATAAAACTTGAAAAATTCCTATCTATAACACCCAAGAAAAGAACCTAAAAATTTCAACTCGACCGGTCGCTTATAGTTACTAAAAAATCTTAATATTCCTTAGAAAATCGTGAGAAAATAAACGGTTTAAAATATTGCTAAAACGTGAATTAGGAATACAAATCTCACGTGGGCAATTTGTTTTTTCGGATTTTGTGAGTTTTAACCGGCAGGTTTTGCCCCACTGTGGGGGCGTCAGCCTCACATTTGTCTGTATCTATTTTTTTTTTCAAACAAATTAAAAATTTTTAACCCTTATCAATAGGTTTTGCACAGGCAAACGTAAGCCTGAAGCCTGATGTACTCCGTAAATTTTCTACAAAGCACCGTGGCCTATAAAAGAATATTCTTTTAATTAAAAGGCAAACTTGGAGTCCATTGATCTTTTTGTTTAAGTGAACGGGTGAAAAAAAAAATACACTTCGTTAATCTTTGATTATATGGACATCGAGTAAAATAATTACTTTGGGGGAATAAAGGGGGAACATTTTTTTATGAAAAAACTGAAGTTTTGAAGGATTTTCAAGCCTTATTTTTAAAAATAAAATAAAAACTTTTTTTAGCTAGTAAGCAAGAAGTCAGAGAGGGACCAAAGCGTTATTTTTAAAAATAAAATAAAACCTTTTTTTAGCTAGAAAGCAAGAAGTCAGAGAGGGACCAAAGCGGGGGATTCGCCAAAATCGCCACAACTTGAAGAAAATAAAAATAAACGTATTGGCACTTTTTGGTTAAAATGATTTTTATTTACATTCTTCTAAATCTTAGACGAACGGTTATTTTGTTCGAGCCAAATAGGCGTTATGGGGATGCCTAAAAATAAACTTGAGAGGAAACCCCGGAGTGTGGTGCTATCACGGAATGGTTATATTAATATCGTCGCGGCGGATCGATTGATTAAAACACAGCATTCACAATTTTAAGTCAGAACAAAAACCGGTATTTTTAATCTAAAATTTTATGCGTATTAAAAATTGGCTTACCTGATGTATAATAAGAGCGATTTGATCTTTGCGGGTGGTATCCCTGGGCTTCGCTTCCGCTCACCCTGAGTCCACAGCCGCTGTACCTGAAAAAATTCAATAAATTCATTGTTAGTCTAAAATAAAATAATGACCCTGCGGCAGCAGGGACTAAAAGGTAGATTTCTTTTCATGATTAAAATTAAAATGTATAAACACAAAATAAATAATTATGTTATAAAAATGATGATATAAGAAAAATTGCGCCACTGAGCCCCTAGAAAAACATCTGATAATTTTATTAATAAAATATTTAATAATTTCCCGGTATAAATTCAAATTTTTTTAAAAGTTTAGCTAGTTCAATATTTTGCGCCTGGCTCGTCCAAACCTGCTTTAATTAATTTTTTACACGCCCTCGCAGATGTCTTAAAGTTTTTTTTTTGCAAAAGGACCAGGATTTCAATAGAAAATGCCAATTTTGTCTTTTAAGCCCTAAGTAAAGTAGGTGAATCGCTGGTCCGATTTCAGCCATTAACGAACTCGTCCGAGCTATTGAGATAAAAACTCTAAATACCGGATATCGTCACCCTCACATTAAAATTGCTCCAGTTATCGTGCTAATATATACATATGTATATATAAACTTGGTACATTACAATAGGTAGATTTTTGAAGAAAAGAAATCTACCTAAAAAAGGGGCTTCAACAAAAAATGAAAACTTCTAAAAAATTCAACAATATGATGAAGGCATTTTCCGCATATTTTCGTTCTTTGACGGAGTCGAAGGTGGGTAAAAGCGTTTAGGTTTTCAAATCGCTCAAGTGCAACTAGATGAAAGCGCTTTTCCCCGGGGGAGACCCTGAATTATCTTGGCTACGTTCATGTAGAGGAAAAATGTCAATTTTTTTCAGCCCGACGGTCTTCACCTTGGCAACTTAGGCTGTCGATTCGCTACGGGAGAAAAAAAAATCAGACTTTGTTTTTAAATTGAAACTTTAGTTGATAAAACAAAGTTGCAAATCTCATTATTCTGTTCTGGCCCATGACTCTAGGGAGAGGGTGAATGTAAAAGGAGAAAATTGGAAATTGATTGATGTTGAAGCTTGTTTAAAAGTTCCAGAAAGTTTAACTGACTTGAAAATCTTTCACGTGTGAAAATTGAATAACTGTACGTTTTGAAAACCACATATTTTGTTGTAAACATATTATTTTGAACGTATGCCGTTGTTTTATTTTCTGGAAGGGTTTATACCTGTCTGGTTTTTAATAGGCCATAAAACGGACGATAAAAGCCTTGAAGAAAGTAGAGCCTTGGGGACACTTGCACACGACTCAGCACCTTTTATGGATCGTCTTTCATCAAAAAACTAAAATTTCATGGTTCAAATCCTGCTCATTTTTAAACCGTAGATTTAATAATACGTTTGATTGATTTTATTTTGAGAGTCAACCGTCGGAACGTTTCTCGTTTGAGCGAGTATTTATTGGCTAACTATTGAGGGTCGCGGTCGAGCCCACCTCCCACCAGTGACGGTCGACGGAGCCTTTTTCCCCATGGTTTGACTCATGCCAAACGGTGCGATCAAATTCACTTTACCCTCCCTTTTACAGGGGGAGGCGCAGACCGTCCCTATTGCTAAATGGCGTTTGAAATTGACACACACGAAACCTCAACGCGTTTATCTATCGGAAAGATGCACGTGCACGTTTCAACGCTAAACATTAAACAAAGAAGGTATGAAACGACGCGTTAAAATTAAAGTAAACAAGGATTTTTCTTTTTCGCTCAATCATTTATCACTAAAAAAATTACATGGTAAATCAATTAAAAGTACTAGTTTGAAGAGCTTCCAACGAATACTTCCTTAAAGAGGAATAAAAATATAGGAGGGGAAGTATAAAGGAGGGGAAGTATAAAGGAGGGGAAGTATAAAGGAGGGGAAGTATAACGGAGGGGGAAGTATAATGGAAGGGAAGTATAAAGGAGGGAAAGTGTAACGGAGGGGGGAGTATAACGGAGGGGCAAATATAAAGGATGGGAAGTATAACGGAGGGGGAACTCGTATAAAGAAGAGAAGTTTTTTTTTTTCAAAAAATTTTCCGATTTTTTTTTTTTCGAAAAATTTTTTTAAGTATCAAGGTAGAAATAATGGGATTTTCGCCCAAGAGAGGTCCCTCTCGTAACAGGTGGACGTATGAAATTTCTCCCTACTAATATGATAATCAATGTTGAAAATTGATAATTTTTTTCACAACAAAAATTTTTGAAAAATATAAGGAGTATTTGGTGAGAATTTGGTACAAATCGGAACAACGGTTCGGCCGCAGTGCAGTTTTTAAAATTTCCAACGTGCATCTCTCCGCCATTTTTTCGAAATTCAAAAATCGCAGATGATAATTTCTTGTTCAACTATTCAGGAAGGTTGTGTGAAAATCGGTTGGAAACTATGGCCGTAAAATGTTCCGGAAAAAATGCTACGGCCGGCCGGCACCACAGACAAAGTTGAGATCGGTAAAGATTAATAATTTGACCCTCCGGGTCTTCCAGACCCTTCCCCAAAAACCCGACGTGGAGGGTATCACAATAACTTCTTTAAGGAAAATAGACCACAACGACGCGATTATCCCTAATAATCATCAAACGTTTGCTACAGTAATCCCTTTAAACAAACCTGAACTACAGATTTCCGTTTTCTTTTCAGGTAACTTTTTTTCTTTTAATAAATTAACGACATCGAATGGTTCCAGTCAACCCCACCGGAGCAGGTAAAAGCAAATTGCAATGTCAATTCCACTAATCGCCTATTTACTAATCTAGGAAGGTGGCAACATTCGGAAATAACCAATACCGGTGGAGTTGGATGCTGCCCAATTTTATTTAGGTAGTTACATAACAAGTTGAGGCGTAAAAGATTTTGAAATGAAGGGTAAATACATAAATTAAAAAACTCTGAAAGAATTAATAAAGTACGTAACAACGAGCACAGTCCTCAAAGGAAATTTTATTTATAAAATAAACCAGATTAATAGCCTTAAGGATCGTAAATAATCTACATTTAATTTAGGTTCTGAAGTTTTGCCAAGAGACCGGAGACAGACTACTTATCAGAGGGAGTCTGGAGGGCCAGAGCCCGCCGACTATTTCGCCTTGAACCCCGAACTTCAAGTCCTTCCCCTTCCCTCATCAAACTTCTTACACCTAAAAACCCATATAATATCAAAGACTTTGCTAATAAACAACCCAGAGACCCCCCTTCCACTTTTAAAAAAAGCTTACATGAAAACATCAAAGGTTAACATTTTAATTTTTTTCATGTACCATGAGAGTAAATTTTTTTAAATATTGGACAATTAAATACAAGTTTTTTTTAATATTGGACAAATAAATACAATTTTTTCATAACCCAACATGGCTAATTGATTTTTTAAATCGCTTAGATAATACGTGTATTTAATACATTACTTTTTTTATCCAGACTTTTTTAATCCAGAAAAAGAAAAAAATTTAGGTTCCTCTGCTTTGTTGGACGGACAGCTGACCACTGGCACAGACAAATTTAAAAAATGACCACTGGTTAATTTGACCCCAAGAAAGTCACGTAAAAAACCTAGTTCGAATCTCTTCAGAGGCTGTTAGCTTTACTAGTTTGCCATAATTTGCATAAAATACATTTTAGCCAATGAACGTTTATCGCTATCCGTTAAATGTGTCCTAATAGTAATAACAAGGGTTTATCGTGATGGGAACGTTAAATTAAGGCATAAATGACTGGCGCTTAAAAGGGGGGGAGCCGAAAATTGGATAAGCGCCAATAATTGGGCATTACTTCCAAGACCTTTCGCTTTCACTATTGATAGTACATTTTCAGACTCCCCTTTTGACCCTCAAACGTAATTGCTTTCCTATTTTGAATCTCGACGAATGAAATCTTTCGAAATCCCACATTTTTTAAAAAGGTTTCTTTTTTGGAAAACCCCAATTTTACCCAAGGAAAGGTAAGACTATCAAAGAATACTGGTTGTCTCTACGTTAAGGAGGCTCTAGAATACGTTGAATTTATAAAATGTTTAAAAATGAAAAACACACATTTTGTATGCTCGGCGTTTTCATTTTTTGACATCTTTAATAGCCGTCCTTCGCCGTCAACCACATTTTCCTTTGCGAGCAGTTCAGCCCGAGATCGTAGACAAGGAACCTATCAGAAGCAGGACTACCAATCACAACTTGTTAAACAGAGTATGGTTTAGCCTTTCCTAAATTAACTTTGTAAGAGTTGAAAGTTTCCCTTCAGTCTTAAGACGATTTAAAGTTTTCCGATTCAAGTTTTCGTGTTTATAAAACTTCTATACTTGTTTTATAATTTCGTTTAATTATATAAACACTGATTTTCATAATGCCCTGAAAGAATTTTAAACATTTATGCAAGCATCCGATTCAAGCGAAGTTTTATACTGTTCATTTATAACTTTCGCTGTCAGAAAAAAATTACAGGTGAAAAATAGAGTGTAACAAGCAATCGAAGGTCCAAAAACACCATAGTAAGCTTAATAGTCAGAAACCACGGGGTTTAAGCGGCTTTATCAACGCCCCATTGTGTTCGACCTGACGAGACAAAAAGGGACGGATTAGTTGACATTGCGTCCTGTTTAGTGTTCAAGTAAAAAAACACAATATTTTCTCTTAAATTTTTAATCAATTTTTTTTTTCACTCATTCGTATAAAGTTGGAAACACGTTATGAATATTGATGAATAGTTCGATGAATAATGAAAATCTCTTCCTAAGTGTGACACAGCATAAATTTAAATGAGACGTTTCAGGGAAGGCGGGGTTGGAAAACTTGGAACACCCTGACGTTATCATGTTTATTTTATTGATAGCCCCGTAAAACTCGAAAGGAAAAAAAAGTAAACTTGGGCATATTTTAAAAAGTCTCTCCTATTCAAAATGGAAGGGGGTTAGCGTGCGATTTTAGGAACGGAGAAACGTTTTCGGCCTTGCTTACTGAACAACGTTATTCCGTAAGCATGCTGCAGGGTGATCAAGATAAATATTGTACATGACGCATTGGCACGCAAACTCAAACTGACTTGAGACAACATGTATTTTAAATTCATTTAGCCCCTAATCGAGTCAAGCTAAATTTGGAAAACCCTTATAAATAATCAAATACCAAATTCAATACATATCAAATAAAACAATGACGTTTTTCAAAAAAAATTATACCTGGTACATTGACAAGTTCAATATTTTAACGTCAAAATATTTCTTTTATATTTAGAATAAACTGTCAATATTATAGATTTATAAGAACGTTGCAATATAGAAATATAGAACATTTTCGAAGAGGGCTTTACTAATGAAGGGAAGTCGGTTTTCCTTCTTAAGAGAAGGATTGGAAGCTTCTCTGAATCAAGAACAAGGAATTAGGTTCGGGGAATGTTTAATTTTCTTCCTTTTGAGTGCAGGAAGCTGCGGAGCTGGCATCGACGAGAACTTTTCAAAGTAGGGTGAGATTTTTTCTTTCTTTATATTCCGGGCCACATAGTAAGTACGTTTTTTTGTAAATTTATCTCAAAATATCTCTACAGCTGTAGGTATCATAAGTTCTTTTTGATATCCCAGAAGCTTGCTGATTTTGTTATGGTGAATATGGATATATCTAGGACTATTTTTCTAAGCCTATTTTGCTTTTTATGCGTACAAGTTTCGGGTCGGATGGTCTACCCCCGAAAAATAAAAAAGAAGATAAGAATAATAGTCCTAGATTTGTCCATATTCACAAAAAAAATTTTTTTTAGTCCTTTGATAAAAAAAATATATATTTAAAATTAAAAAAAGGAGTTTTCGGAGGAATATTTAATTTCAAGTTAAGTAGTTTTAGGAAATTCTAAAAAACTACTCTTTTAATTCAGAACGTCGCGTCGCGGTCGGCATAACCACAGTGCCCGGAACGCATTTAAGTCTTGAGGGTTTAGCATACACTGTGTGTAAACCACACAAAATGAACTTCCTCTAAAATTAAAGCATTAAAACCACCTCAGTAATGGGAAATAGATTTTTTATTTTTAAACACTAAAATTTACTAAATTTTAAAACAACTTAAAAAATATTCCATAATGTAGAAAAACTATTTTATTTTTAAAAATGGCAATTTTTTAGGTATTTTAAAAATGAGTCGAGAATTTTTAGGGAAAAAAAGGGTGTAAATAAGAGAAGGCTCCGCCATTGTGGTGGTGAATCGAGGTCAACTACAGTGATTAGTGTTAGGGGAGGTTTCGTATTAGTGTCATAAAATGAATTATTATATAATCTTTTAATAAGGTATGATGGAAATGGGGGAGAACCCTGATATTGTTGAAAAAGGAACAAAAAAATATGGCGCGGTTAGGGTTAAGGTTGGTTAGGATTTGATTTATTTTAAAAATCAATTTTTCTACTTACATCGCACTTTAGGTGGTCTCAACAGAGCGATGTTGATATCGAAAAAGGCTGCAGACAGTGTCCCATCGGCTCTTCTGGGTTTCCGTTTACACGGAATCCAGCACTAATCGATTCCCACAATTTAACAAAAATTTAAAATAAAAAACCACCGATTTAAAAAAAAAAAGCGGAAAAAACTTCACTTCACTTCACACCCGAAACGCGTACAATAATGGGGGTTCTGCGAAAAATTTTCTTTTTAGGTCGAAACCTGGGAAGGGAGAACGGGGAAAAACCGAAGAAACTACCCCCCTTCCGAGGATCAGAGAAGGGTTGACATGTCGCCTATTTCAGCTTCCAAAGTCCACCGTTCGCAGCACCAGCTTAAAGCGGCTCCAACGGCCTTCTGAATTGCTAGAAACAATAACAAAACTTTATACCTCCTCGGCAAATTTTAATATTCAAGCAAATTTTAAATTAAAAAAAAGTTTTTTCACCTAATAGAAATCTAATTGGATTTTTTTTAACTAACGTTTAAAAAAATATAAATTAGATAATTGAAATTAAGACTTTATTTTTAAAGGACGTAGAACACTACTGAAATATTTCAAATACCCAATTTTAAATTATTTTGGCATAAAAGTTTTGTAGAAAATTTATTTTCTTAAATTTTTTGTTGTAAGATAGAAAATTGCCAACTATTACCTATAAATTGTTCTTAAGGTATTTTATTTTTTATAGAAAATATTCTTACCAACAGAATTTATTTTCTTCGATTTCTCTATCCTTAAATTTTTATCACAGGGAATTTGTTTAATAAAATTTTTTTATATCACAGACAATAACTGACCGGACACAAGACCGCCTAAATTTTTAAATTAATTCCCAGTTCGAAACCGCGCCGACCAGAACAAGTTTGTCAGTTACCTTCAGGGGAAGGTGTGATGTCATAAAATACTAAATAACGGGGGGAGGTTAAAAGAGCGATCTGCTTACGACGGAGGTTTGACTAGTACTGAATTCTAGCCTCGCTCCCGGGCCCCTAATTCCCCCTCCATCAACTTCACTCGTGAAACACCCGAGATCAATAGCATGCAACTACTCACTGTAATTAAACATATATAATATATATTACACGATCGAAATCACGATTTTTCAATTTAAAAAAATATTTTTTCTCACCCAACTATCCTTTTTTTTTTAAATTTCAAAATTCTAAAAAAATTAATAATAAATAAATAGGTACCAAACGTAAAAACAAAAAATTTTTTATTGTGATTGATATTTTATATCGGAAAAAAACGTTTGAAGAAGTTTCGATTGAAAAGAGTTAGGAGTAAAGGGGTGAGGACAAATGCTCCCAGGGGCACTCTTAATTAAGAAGCCTAGGGCTTATTAAGTTTTTCAAGGTTTTCTTGTCCCAGTATAACTGAAAAGAAAGGGGGGGGGTAGTCTTCACTGATTACCTGGCCAGTGGTGAGCAAGAAAAGTGCTTAGAGAAAGCAACCCTTTAATAAAAGCCCAAAGAGGTGGGGGATGATCTAAACTCTTCTTTAATTTCCTTAGAAAATTAATTTTATTTTTGTTTATACCCTTTAATTACATAAAAAGGATGAAGAATTTAATCAATTCAAAATTTTAAAGCGCTTTTATATTGAAAAATTGTTTTTAGCGAGTTTAAACTATAAATGGGTCAAATCAAATAAAATGAAAACAATAGTTTTGTGTCATTCCGTTAAAGGAAAAGGGTTTAATGATGTAGTTAAGGCCTAGCTTCGAGATAATGGTGATCACGAACTACCCGTTCCAGCAGTTTTGTTAGAAGAAAAAGTCCAGTAATGTTTTTGTAGACCTGTTTTTTTATCCTTGTCTCTTTTATATGCCTTTTTTGCGATAAGACAGACGATATAAAACGGTAATTATACTTACTGCATAAAATTTTTACCAAGCTAGCATCGTCTTTTTACCAATAAAATCGCCGAGAAGTGTGTAACAGCACTAGGGGTAATTATCCCAATCAGGATTTATAAAAAAAAAAACAGTTTAAAAATGAGCAGTATAAAAATTGATAATATTCAAAAAGAAATTTTGTCGATCTCAAGTCAACAGGCAAAGCCACAAACTTGGAAACCACTAGTTGTTTTGGTCCAGCGGCTGTTGGGTCTTAAGTTAAAGTACTACGCTAAAGCAGGCCCCGACGGGAATTGCCTCAAAGTAGTGCAGTTTAATCATTTTCATCCCTACAAATACTTTTTCAAAATCGAGGTAAAAAAATTAAAATCCTCCTCCAATCAGACCACACGGAACGGGGGAGAACACCCCAAATTTCTTCCTACGAAGAACAAAACAGAAAGAAAAAAAAAAAGCCTTCGAATTGTCTTGACCAATGAAGACGTAGATTTGTATAGTCTGACATGAAAAAAAAGCTCAGGGCCATTAAGATGCTAAAAAATATACTTTCTGAGATAAAAAGCCAACATTAAAGCTAAGACATCATTTTTTGAAAAAAGAAATTGCTTTTTTTAAATCCTTGCTTGTGCCCTACTAGAACTAAATTCTCAAAATATGACGTACTAGAAAGTTATTTCGCTGTTATCACATGGTTATCACGGTTTAGTGATAAATGGAGGTTGTGTAGTTTAAGGTTTTGTTGATGTTTTGGGGCCATGCGGTAATATTGCTCCAGCATTTTCAATATTTTTGAAGTTAATTTACTATTTTTCTCGTTTACGTCGCCTTATGTTCGTCGTAAACAAATTGAGGCTTTTAACATCCCTTACCCGTAGTTTTAGTTCAAAATCTTTGCTCCAACTCCTAGAAGAAATGCCTAAAGAGATGGTACACTCGACCATTCTTCGGAAACAGAGGGTCAAACTTAAAGAAAAAAGTCAAAAATATTCACCTGGAATATTGAGTCTTCAGGTGATTGGAAGTGGTGCGAAAGGTGCACCGAAATCTCTCTATCTATTCAGCGACCAATCAAGGTTTTTATCAATAACAGTAAACAATTAATGCTAAATAGGAATTTCAGGTATTTATTTAATTGCGGAGAAGGAACCCAAAGGTTGGCTCACGAGCATAAAATGAAATTAGCAAAATTAGAACATATTTTCATAACAAACGTTTGTTGGGAGAATGTTGGCGGCCTTCCTGGTGTCGCTCTTACAATTCAAGATGTCGGGGTACCAGAAATAGTTCTCCATGGCCCAGAAGGAGTTGTAAGAACCAAACAAGAATTATATGCAAATTTTAATCATATTTCAGGAACAAATATTTTCAGCAACTAGAAATTTTGTCATTTTACGTAACTTGGCCATCAAAACGGCAAAATGTGAGCCAAATAGGACATTTGAGGACAATGCGATAACCGTTAAATATATCCCATTGGTTCTAAATAGAGAAGAATCTGTAGAAAAAATGTCTGCTGAGTAAGTCAAATATTTAATCATGGACAAACTATCTGAATTATGGCTAATTTTCAGGTCAGAAAGTGCCAGTGATGATGAGAACAATATTGATTATTACGCTCATGAGAGGAATACCAATAAAAAGAGTTGAAGAAAAAGACTCATAAGAAAAGTAAAGTTTCAAATCAAACAAGAAATATGTGTATACAAAATTTTAGAGCATTACAAACCGAAAGAAGAGCGCCTTACAACAATGTGCTATGCAGTCAAACTGAAGACTAAACCTGGAAGTTTGTGCCTTCAGAAATGCGTTGAGTTTGGGGTCCCTCCAGGTCCTTTGCTGGGAAAACTCAAAAATGGTGAAGACGTCGTTCTGGACAACGGGGTTGTCGTACGTTCTGCGGATGTTACCGAACCTGATTTCCCTGGCCCTTTGTTTTTAGGTTGGTAAAAAAATAAGTTTGAAATAATATAAATTTTTCTTTTATTAGTAATCGATTGCCCTAACGAGGAATATTTAAAAAAATTAATCTCCGAGACTGCGTTTCATGAGTATCAGTCAGACAATGCTCCTGAAGACAAAATTCCTGTCCTAATCGCACATTTCTCCCCACCAGAAATCATGGAAACCCATTGTAATATTATTTATTTTGTTTTTCATTTAAATAAGTGATTTTTTCAGGTATAAAGAATGGATGTCAAAATTTGCTTTTAGTACCCAACATATTGTTTTAAATGAAACCAATGACTGCATGGGAAGTATTGCAGTTCATCGTATACAGCACAAGCTAAATTTAGTCGATCCTTCTATGTTTCCTCTTTTGAACGACAATATTTTAGAGGTTATAATTTATTTTTCTTTTCAAAATACATATTTTTTTCAGGAGGGAAGTGAAAGCAACCAAAATCCAAATGGTCAAACAAAAGAGTTCCTTCTAACAAATGCCAGAACGTTTACAACATTCAATTTAAGGCCAAAATTATGCTTCAATGAGTAATTATTTGATAGTAAATTATGTAAAATCATTACTTTTTTTAGTTCTATAAGAGTAAAAGTGAACCCAAAAGAATATAGGATGGAAGTTACTTCCATAGATGGTATGATGGACAAATTGACTGATCTTAAGAATAAATTCACATCTGAAGAAATTGTTAAGGATAATCCTAATTTAGTTTTTTTGGGAACCGGATCATGTATACCTAATAAAGTCAGAAATACTTCTGCCATTCTTCTAACTATGAGGTAATTCTCCATCGTAAAATAAATAAATAATAATTTAATTTTAGTGAGGAGTCTTCAATACTTTTAGACTGCGGTGAAGGTACTTATGGTCAGCTCGTTCGACATTTTGGGCCAGATCAAGTTGAAAAAGTTCTTAGCCGACTACAAGCGGTCTACATTTCACACCTTCATGCCGATCACCACATCGGCCTTGTTGGCCTTTTAAAGGCACTTTTAAAATTTGAGTCAGTATTTTATTATCTTTATTTTTATAACCTAAAGTTTATTTCAGCTTAGACAAAAAAATCTATTTATTGGCACCTAAGCAAATAATGTATTGGCTTAATTTTTATGATAAGCATTTTGAATCAATTTTAAATTGTATCAAATTAATACCGAATTCTGAAATGGTAATTTTTTATACAAATTTCTTTCTGTTATGTAATTATTGTTTTTAGATTTTTGACAAGTACGCGTTGAATGATGAAACTAAAGGAGAACTTTTAAAAGATTTAAATCTTGAGAAATTGGAGACTTCATATGCGATACATTGTCCTAATGCTTTCGGTGTGTCATTGACGCATAAAGAAGGGTGGAAGTTGACTTATTCTGGGGACACAATGCCGTCGGAGGCTTTGATAAAAATTGGTGACAAAAGCACCGTTTTAATACATGAAGCGACCATGGAAGATGAACTTTTGGAAGAAGCGAAAATAAAGTTGCATTCTACAACATCTCAAGCGATTGAAGTCGGCCGTAAAATGAAAGCCGACTATACAATTCTGACTCATTTTAGCCAAAGATATGCGAAAATCCCTCGCCTCGAGGCAAATAGTTTCGACAAAAACGTCGGCATCGCATTTGACAACATGAAGGTAACGATTCTTGCCAAAATTTCATTATAATATCTTTTTCAGATTAAATTCACCGATCTGCCTAAATTACATCATCTCTATCCCATTCTGAAAATGATTTTTCATGAAGATTCTGACGATCTTGAGCAGAAAGCTTTAAAAAGACAAAAGAAACAAGAGAGGGAAAATTTGAAAAAACTAAAACTTGACGAGATAAATGCAGGCGACATTAAATAATTAGTTGTTTTTTTTAATAATATCTATTTTTAAAACAAATCTATTTTTTTTTCTCCTTCTGAATGTGAAGCATCTACATGAATAAGTTTACTCCGAGCTAAAATTCATACAAGAAAATATTTTCTCGAGGAAAGTCACTTGTTGAGCAACAAGGTAGGCCACTTCTTGATTTGACCTTGAAAAACCTGGCACACGCCAAGGAAAAATGGCAAAAGCCACCGGCTGGGATTCCAATCTCTATTTGCGACACCATAAACAGTTAAAAAAATAATATAAAGAGAGATAAACGGCAAACTTTTCATCTCAATAACTCAAAAGGGATGTTATAGCGGGAAAGTTAAAATTTAAATTACCCTAAAATTTATGTTTTTTGTTCATAACTTTTTTTTGGGTTGAGATAACGAGTTGAATCTTTTAAAAGGCACTGGCGAATGATAAAAGGAAGCTCTGTGAGAAATTTCAATTTTCAAGTCGATTGGTCCAGTCACCGAGGCCGTGGGCCCGTCAAAATGGGGAATACATGTAGGGTTGACACGTCACTGTCTACGTCAGAACCCACGTGACAAGGCAGAACCAAGAACCCCTAACCCTTCCGATACGAGATAAGACGAAAGACGTTAAAGACGAAAAGACGCGAAGTCAAGAAGTGCGTGAATGTTAAGTTTTAAAGTCGATTTTTTGTCAAGTGTTAATCTTAATTATAAAATAAATAAGTGCAAATATAATTTATTTAATTTATTCGCAAAAAAACCCAACGAACTTGGGGGCCGCTCTATTTTTTTTTTTTACCACGTGTTCGGGATATCAGAAATTAACCAAATCAGAACTGGAGAAACGGTGTAAGGAAAGAAATCTTCCTATGACAGGTAAAAAATCAGAATTAATCACTCAATTAAGATTGTTCGAAATACATAAAAGACGTTTCTGACGTTAAAACATTGGTCTGCACAAGTGAAGCACTCCATCCAGTTTTTGCCAGTAACAACTATTGTGGTATCATCAGCGAAAAAACATCTTTGACCGGGTAGATTTAGACGAAATGTGTCATTTTGATTAAGAATAGAAGAGGACCAAGAATTGATCCTTGGGGTAATCCTATCTTAATAGTTTCACTCTCGCTGAAGACATTTATTACTTTAACTTTTTGTTTTCTGTTCATTAAGCAAGATTTAAGAAGTTCCAGGGCAGATCCCTCAATGCCATTGTGAAACAAATTGTTTATAAGACGTTGAAAATCGACCGTATCAAATGGTTTTTGAAGATCTCAAAAAGATAAATGGTTTTTTGATTTGCTTTTACATTTTAATTTTTATCGCGTGTGTATTTCGCAAGTGGGTTGATTTTGTTTGATACTAAGATTTGCTTTTAGATTATTTACTATTTCAGAAGAAAAGGGAAAATAGAGCATTTTCGGTGCTCAAATTTTTTCTAAATCCAAATTGAAGTTTGGATATTCTTTATGTCGAGGTGTTCCAGGAGTCTTATTTGTATAAATCTTCCAAATATTTAGTTTTGATAAGTTGGAGAGTAAGGATTAAGGAAATAAGGCGATAAAATAAATTTTCTCTAATAATATTTCTCTATTATTTAGTTTATGTGGTCGGTTGATGGGTCAGTTTTTAAATTATATTTTATTTCAAAATTTATTATCCTCTCCGTAAACTTATATCGTATCTAAGTGTATCCTACTGTAACAAGTTAACACACTAAAGCACTAGGTACTCACTTAAGCGAGGCCAGATAATCGCCGCAAGCCCTTTCCAGTGTTTCGTTGACGAATCGGCTTTCTCAGCCAATGGGCCGTAGTCATTTTGCGAGGTATCTTTTTTGCCTGAAAACAACTTCTTCCTGGTGTTTTCTTTAAGAAAGAAATTAAACTAGGTCACAGGATGCCAGGAAATTTCTGTTCTTCTCACAAGAGCACTGATTTAGTAGATTTTTTCTTTAAATATAGATGCATTGTTTTTTAAGAATTTTTTTCTCTCTTTCTTCGAAAATGGTTGCCAATTTATTGAACCATCGATAAATTTCTTGCGTTGTTTGGTACCTGCGGTTATGACATTTTTGGCAATTCAATGAAGCCCTTAATTTTTTAAAATGTAACATTTCAACAAGAAATAATTGCATAATTATTCAATAATTTCTTTGATATTTTAATAATTTTGCGGTAGTTGGCGAGCCTCTTGTTTTATTATTATGTTATTTTGGATTATATGCCAACGAAAAGCGCATTAAGAGGCTCACCGACATACTCTGTCCACGCTTGAATTTAAATTCTTAAGCATCCCTGAAAAATTTAAATTATAGGAAAATAAATAAGATTTAACAATGACATTTTTTATTTCTCTGCAATTTTACATTTAGATTTAGAGGCCAATTGAATTTTATTGTAACATCTACGGGTACAAAGTACAAAAATTTTTTTTTTTAAAATTTTTGAATATTTTTGTGGTAATAGATAAGTGATAACTGTCTCATGGTAGAGTAAGAAGTAGAGCTCTTTAGTTATTTTTAAAAATTTTTAAATGTACTAAGCAACCACATATAAACCACAGGAAGTAGTAGAGGAATACCAGGAGGAAAACATGACAACAAAAAAATTACCTGAAGGAATACGACGGGGGATTCGTGACCATATCAACTCCGTTCCAAGAATACCGTCTCATTACCTTCGGGCTCACTCGGAGCGAGAGGACACTGATGGCGGAAGGTCGATTGCACAAATATACAGAGACTACGTTAATCTGTCTGTTCAGTCTATGAAGGAACTCAGTGATTTGGCTGTGACCGAAAGTCCCTGATACTTTAAGGTTGTCACATTTTAGAGTCACTGCTACGTAGCGGTACCTGTGACAAAGTATCAGATTGATACACTCCTACCCATCTCTAAATTGAACCAATTGAAAGTTAACAGACCTTCATTTCCGTGGGAAAATCAAGATTAAAGTTATTCAAGATTAAACCGTTTGTGGATGGTCCTTCTACCTCGAAAAATTTCCTCATTTTCTGATTTTTTTGTGATTGAAAGGAATGTTTGTGATTTTGACAAAAATGATTTTCAATGTGATTTTCATTGTGATTTCAATTCAATTTTCATTTGTGATTTCATTGTGATTCAAATGTGATTTTCATTGTGATTTTGGAAATATCCATTGGTTGAGAAATTAGGTTTTCATGTTCAACAGAATAGTTAATAATAAAACTTTATTCTATGACAGTGATTTTTATGTTTTACAAGCAACTAGCTTTGATTTTTTCCATCTGTCTGGTTTTATCACCTTTTTACACTTCGTATTTTTCAAAACTACTTTTCATCAATGGATGAAGGTGATATGAACAGAAAAATGAAAAAATCTCTAGGTTATTTTTAGAAAACTAATGTAAGTCCTCTAGTAACAGGAATGGACGGTAACCAAGAGTATGACCCCGTTTTGCTAGTAGAAAAAACATCCATACAAAAAAAGTAACAGAAAAAAAACTTTGAGGGCTTATTCTGGAAATTTGAAAAAATGTCGCATATCACCTTTATCCACTTGCCCCTTCATATGGTAGGGACAGATCGGTGCGATCAGCGACTGTAGCTGATTACATTTTTCTTCGGTCAAAGTTCTCTTGTGCAGATAAAAGGTATTGTCACCTAACCGTTGAAATTAAGTTAGCATTGCAATGATGTAACATTGCAATTGCCCAAATCTATAGCATATTAAATTCAAGTTATCACAGAAGCCTGAAGACGAATCAGCAGAAATCCCGCGTAAGACGAGATCCTAGACTGCGAACGTCCGCGTCTTCAACCCCCTACAAGACAAAACTCTTTTTTATATAAGATCATTTTAAAATAGATAAGGCAGTCTTAAAGTTGTATCTGTGGAGTATTCTTGTACGTTCTAAATAAAAATCTTTTTAAAAAGACGTTTTGTGAAAAGACAATTTTAATTGGCGCAGTCGAATAGGACCGGTTACCGAAAAGTGCGTGAAAACTTTCGGGATCGTTTCAACGAATCAAACCGGCTGAATCTACGAAAGCCACAGAACTTAGACTCCGGAGGACTAAGGACGCACATAGAAGCAGAAAGAAAGCCCGCGGATGCTCAAACTACTGCTGTGAGTACCTGAACATTTGAATAAATATTTTCCTCTCTTTTTTCTATTTGACCATCGTGGAAATCAAAGCGTTTGGGACAATATTGCATTAGCCCAATCCGTACCTCCCCGAAAAGGCAAAATTTCAAACCTCCGACATAAACAAAAACATAAACATAAAATGGAGCCACAACAAGTGGGAGTTTTTGGCTTTACCCAAGAGTAATTACAACATTTTACCAACTCGATTTCCAGACCCCCTACATCCACTGGTCCTACAAAAGAGGACTACGGGGCGATTCCAGAGTTTTCAGGGGAACCCAAAACCCATTTTACTTGCATCGAAAGGAGTGAAGAACTCTCGAATTCTTTTTTGATAAAGAAAAACCAAACGATTACCGAAACAAAGTAATCCTAAACAACATAAAAGCAAAAATAAAAGGAAAAGCTTCCCAACAAATATATACAAGATCAATCACAACATGGGAAGACCTAAAAGCTGCACTGATAGCCAGCTGCAGCGACAAAAGAGACGAAGAAACACTCATCCTGGAATTGGGAAGGATGAAACAATCGGGACATGAAAGCCCCTTTCAGTTCCATGAGAGAGTGGAAAAGATTTTCCACTTGCTAATATCAAAACTTAACAACTCGAACATACAATACCCATACGACTAACCAATTGATGGAGAGATTAGCCTTAAGGGCTTTCCTCACCGGACTTCAGGGAGAAGCCGGGAGATTGCTAATCACGAAAGGACCAACGACTCTGAATGAAGCAATCTCATTGCTCACAAACGAGTATCAATTCCCTGGGATGTCCAGGAAACCCGACCACGATACCCCAACTTCATGGCAAAAAACCAAAACAAGGCAAGAAAACCACCCTCAAAAACAAGGATATTATTATCCCCAGAATAATCAAAACAGCAAGGATATTACCCAACGAACCAGCAAAACAACAAGGATACCATTCCCAAAACCAACCAGGGAATTGTCCTCAAAAACAATAATTTAATCAAAGGCCCCAATTTCAACAACCTTTTAATCAGAGGCCCCAATTTCAACAACAACCTCAGCAACAAAAACAACAACAAAACCAAAAGGGAAACGAAAATATATACCAAACCATCTTAGAACCAAAGACCAAATGAGTTATCAAACGACGCTCCAACACGAAATGAAGCCAGACGAAACGCCTTCCGCCGAAGAAGAAAACGAAGGATGGGACGTCAATGACCACACGGACAATAATGACCCCACCGAATATTTTTAGAGGAAGGACCGGAAACCGACGAGGAGACCTAAATACAGAACAACAAAAAACCCACGGCCTAAGAGCAAAAACTAGAAAAATCCACTTAAACATAAACGCAAGCCAATCCCTTCCTTTCTTAAAACCTATTAACCTATAAGTTCTAATCGACACTGGAAGTTCCAGCAGTTTTGTCAACCAAGAACTGGTCCAAATCTAAACTTAACCGAAGACAATTTTAATTTTCATTAATCAATACTTCTGTTCATAGACAGTCGTACAGCAAAAGCTATTTGCTAGAACTGTTGAAAAAAAAATCGATGCATTAACGTTGTGGAAATTATTAAAATTTTAGAACGAGTAAGTATTACGCTAACAGCACTTTTTTAAATCAATTATAAACATTGTTTTAGGGAACGACAAACTGGGAAAAGTTCTTGGCCCTCCTGGACCGAGAGTGTATAAAAACCGCCCTCACCAGAATTGTAAGTTCAAGATTGTTTTAATTGCGACTATTTTTTGTGTTCTCTGTTAATTTTAAACCTTATTATGGAAAACTTGTGCATGATCTGCCTCTGCGAAATGGACATGACAGATGAGTTGGAAACGCTTCCGTGTAATCACTATTTTCATATTGAATGCATCGAGGGCTGGAAGGAATGACAATAAGACATGGTTGGCGCCTCTGATTATGTCTTTGCTGCCAAGAGAATGTCTTATTTGTCACACATTGTTGTGGCGAACAGCTCGCTGAGGGGGAGAGTGCCACCAACCGCCTAAAAAAAAGTATGAAGCAACTCTTGGTAAAAGCCGTAGGCTTGGGAACAGGAAGTTAGAGAACAGGCGGTATGCTTCGGCGGATGGAAATGGCTCAAAATTCATCTATGCTGGAGAGACGTACCATAATATAGACGAACTTATAGAGACGTACCAAAAGAACATTCCTACGGCCTCAACAAATGACTCGAATGCTCCGAAACCTGTCTCTGAAGCGAAAAAAACCTCAAACTTTTCAACAAAAGTCGCCATGCAGTATCTGTGAAGCTTTAGGCTGGCCGAATAGGTTCCATCTTCCAACAGACTGCAGATAAAAAAGAAAGGTATTCGGGTAAGATGAAAGTTAATTTAACTGAACATTTAAGTGATGAAAAATCAGTAATGAACATTATTTCGGAAAACTAAAAACCCGGGGAAACTAAATCCGTTGTTAAAATTGATGCTATTATTAATGAGAAAATGAAAGTAGTTTCAGTTTCTGATGTATGTTTCTTTGTTATATACTGTGTTATATATTTCTTCTTTTTATTTCACTATTATATAGCTGTGCGGCCAACTACAGCGGAACAAGTGGAGGAATGGAGGCTGCGGGTGCAGTCTAGATTTTCGAGCGATCGAAGGCCAAGTACAATGGAGTTCGGTAAAAACTTTCTATTATAAACGTTATTTGCATTCACTTTTTTATTTTAGCTATGCATACTATCTTGGAGACGGTGACTCCAAGGGGTTTGAAAGAGTGGTCACTTCCAAGCCCTACGGAGAGGACCTTATTCCAAAAAAGCTTGAATGCATCAATCATTTTGAAAAGCGAATGGGAGCCAGGCTACGGAAATTGAAGTCGACAACTAAGGGCCTAGAAGAGGAAAGTTGACGGATCTTTCGATTGATACAATACAAAAGTATTTCGGAAAAGCCTTGCGTTCAAATGGGAGCGATGTGGCGAGTCTGAGGACAGCCATATGGGCAATGTTTTGCCATGTGGGGTCCTCAGACGAGAGCCCATCCCATCTCGCATGTGGAGAATGGTGCAAGTTCAAAAAAGCGAGAGAGGAAGGTATAGTTAGGTACAGTTATATTTATAAACTTGTTTCAAAATGTTTCAGGGAAAAAATATGAGCACCGGAAACACTTCCACCTTCCAAGAAGTGTAATGGAAGCCATTAGGGGCACTTTTCGGGAATTGACTAATCCTCAACTTCTCGAAAAGTGCCTCCACGGAAAAACCCAAAATCTAAATGAGAGTTTCAACTCCTTTCTGTGGAAGAGACTTCCCAAACAGATTTTCGTCGGACTTAAACTCTCATGGCAGGGACCTTTGATGTCGTCGCTTGTTATAACGACGGCCTTGTGTCTCGCTGCCGACAGATGGAAGTGCTCCAAATCGAAGTTGGGCATTTTTGTTGCGAGGCGCTGAAGAACGAGGATCGGTTGCGGGCGTTGAGGGCTGACAACCGATTTGAAAGTTCGACAAAGGAAAGCCGGAAGAAGAGGAAAAGACAGACATTGTGTCTTGAGCACAAGTTTTTAGAAGAAGAAGGCGAGACATATGGGGCTGGGATGTTTTAGCCTTTTTTTCCTCATACTCATGTAAAAGGGAAATCCATCCCTTATCACTTTTAGATAAGTACATCGGTCTTGTCCATCGAAATCCCGATTCCAAACTTATAAATCGGTTTTTGTCTTCCTTGAGCTGATTTGAAAATGCAGTCGGCGCAGGTGAAAATTCGTTTGGAACGGGGTGTGGAAGAAAAAGAAGACGGCGATTCGAGAGATATAATTAAGCTCACGACGATTCGATTGCTCTCTGAGGAGCTCACGTATGCATTTCCTCCTAAATATCAAAATATTGACCTCCATAAAAGTCTCTCTGATATTCCGATTGTTATGAATGCATGTAGAGTTTTGACACAACGAGGTCACTACCGTAATATATCGGTCACTTTACCATCCAGAGTTGTGCCTTTATATTTTGATGAAGAGGATAATTTTGTTTTTAAAGGAGATTATTTAGAAGAGGCAACCCAAACTAATGCAACGGATTCTTTGGTGCATATGGCAGATTCGACTGTAAGTCAATCCGTATTGTTGAACCTTATTGGACAGCTAACTGCTAGATTAGACGCTAGGGAGCGTAAGCCTCTAAACTTTTCTCAAATTCAAAAGCAGTTTGCTCTAGATAAATTCCAGGGTACAGAAAATGCCAGTGATTGGATGGAAATGTACGAGAAAGAATGCAACGCAGTTATAATAACATTAAGTTACCCATTAATATCCATAAAATCAAACATGAAATGGATGTGCATGTCATAAAAAATGATAATTTCTCGTATGATGTGTTGTTAGGGTTAGATGCAATTAAAAAGTTTAAACTTATCCAAGATGAGTGTCTCGATATATTCCAACGTGTCGAAGATGGCATTGTCGAGAGAGTTGAAGGTTTCGAGATCACAAAGCCAAGCGAAGTTAATTGTTGTGAAGAATATCCTCCTGTTAATTTTGATAAATTACACCATTATACGTGATATTTGCTACCCCCTAGCATGCTGCGGGACATGGTCTTCTCAGTGTACGAGAATAGAGACGTGTTACCCGCTAACCAATTCTACGACTTTTGGTCACCCGACGTACCTTATCGAAGATGGGATATGTGGGTGCCGATGGGATATGCCTCCATCTATCCTCTCGAATGGGGCGTATTTAAAGGTGATGTTAAAGCCGAAATTAAAAATGAAATAGCCGAGCCTCAACAAGGAGTGGTCGTACCGGGCTGGTATGCATCAGCTATGCGCATTCCAGAAATTGAAAAGGATAATGCAGCAGGAGGCGGATCACAATGCATCATATCGGTGTATCAGACCGCCGTTCTAAATGCTATCATTGGTTTTAACGCACATCTCAACGTGCCAAGACTCAAAATGCAAGTATTCTCCTACTCGGCAGTGACACCTCTGCGTATTACCCAATTCACTGTCAGACCGTCGCTATCCTGGGCCTTTACTGCTAACGAAATAACACGTCGCACTTTGGAACCATGCCGCCGACTGTCATATAACCATAGTTCAGGACAAGAGATGTGTATGGTGTTAGACGCGAGTGATGCTATGTCGCAATGGACCGTCGCGACGCTTATGAGCATAGATAGCGCACGCTCAGGACCTGGTATCACATCATCCTCCAGAACATCAACTAGACCAGGCCACTACCCTTTGCCGACGCGCAGCATCCTGCCACCTCTGCCATCTTTTACATCTGGATCGTACCTGCAATTAGCATACGTACCGTCTCAAAGTTCAACTAGCAAGGCGAAATTAACAAAGATAGACAAGCCAGATATTCTTTTATGAATTGAAATTCAAGGAATACATAAAAATGGAAGAGCCAGTAGAGAATGTTGAACAGCAGACTCCCGTCGAGGATCAACCTGGGCCTTCAGCCAAGAAGACTAAAATAGACGATGACTCTAGTAGTGTGAAAATAGGACGCAATTGTATTTCGGGAAGTGGTGTGAGTGCGCGTTTAGCCTTGGAATTGGACAATCCAGACGGAACCGGACTACCCTCCTTGAAACCATGAGAACAATTTATCAGGACAATTCTAGCTTAATGGGTTGGCAATCCAGCGACGAGCTTGATGAGCAGCCGGCTGGTGTCGCCGAGTTCAGGTACTCGATTAGGAGTGATTTAGTGAGGGAGCAGTCCTCGCAGGCCAATCAAGTACGTTTCGTTAGTGATTCTGTGCAGGCGGGTTACGTGCGCGCTGCGGACAATGCAGAGAATGTGGCGGTAATAGCTACTAACGTCAGAAAATTAGACTCTCGAGTGAACGCTGTAACCGCGTCGTATATGAGTGGAGACGGGGTGTTTGATATCAAAAGACTTTCCGCGGCATTGGGAGCAGCTCTAAATGTCTCACACAATGCTACAACTCCAATCTCTCAGATCAAATACTTCGAAAACGATGCTTACGATTGTTACTCGTTTTTCGTGAAAGCCGTTTGCGTGCTAACTCAAGCCATAAGGCGCCAAAATTCGGGTCAGCCCAACATTGCTGGGGCTATACCGAATGTGCAAGATAGGATTCACCAAATTGACATCCTGGCACAAGCACATAATGTTGCTAACCTCGCGCCTTTACTAAATGATTTGGCCAATCATGTGCGCTTAGGCCACCTCATTTTAGTGTGGAACAAAGACATATTCGCCGAGGATCTGCCCTATCTTGCTCTTTTCGCTTTAGCAGGTAGGGTGCTTATCCCCGCAAACGGACAAGCCAGGACCCCAATAGACCATTATGTTTGGTTTCCAGTCGACATAGTGATAGTGAGAATGATTCCAGGGTCACCGGAACTTGCCATTGCCAATATCGCCGTCCCGCAACAGTGGGATTGGGATAGGGGCTGGCAGATTCTCTTAACAATTGCCAGGGTCTACGATTTGATGAGCGATCTGTACAGAGGCTGGATAATAGCTCAAGAAATGATCAACGGGGATATAAAATACGACCGAGATGCCCCACCTCCAGCACAAGCCGACGATTTTGCTGCGTACAGAAATTTCGTTTTCGACTGCAAACAGAACGGACTCAACGATTTGCCGCCGATCCCTGCATTGTTGCAGAATGTCAATGGATACATAGCAGTATTCGAACAAGCGGCACCAAGACCAGAACATGATTTTCCCAATGTAAATTGGAACACGTATTGGGACTACTTACATTACCGTTTCACCGCACAAGCTTATGAAACAGAAGATAATTTTCAATCCTTAAGTTTAGTTTTTTATGGTTTTTTTCGACCTACATTTTGACAGACAATAATTAACATCTTAATTCGTCCTTTTATTTAACTTATTCCTTTAGAAGTGCATTTTTTTTTAAATTTATTTCATTTATTTACTACAAACTTTTTTATTTAATCAAAATTCAACTTATTCATTTAATTTTATTTATTAATTACAGAAGAGCGTTGATCAGTTACGTGGACACGTTGCTGCGGAGGGTCACCCCGGCGCAGATTCGGACTGCCGCCGCCCTCCTTGAGGAAGTAAGTAATAATTCTTTTTTTTTTTTTTTTTTTCTTTTTATTAATTATTATTTTTCTTTTACAGATGATCAGGGAGGAAGCGGAGAAAAGGGCCGGGGAGGCCCTCCAAAATGCACGAGAACACTAAATATGTAAAATAAGAGCAATAAATTTTTAAATTTTTTGTAATTGAATTTTTTCCCTTTTTCTGGTTTTGTTTCTTTGCACTTTTTCTGTATGAGTTGTTTTTAATGAACTATCTTTTTTAAAAACATTTTTTTATTCCCAACTGTGCACGTTTAGGGTTGCACATGAAATTGCAATTTTTAAATTGCAAATCCGATTTTTGATAATTTCTGAGATCAATTCTTTTATATCTTTTTTTATTATCTCTCGATTTAACTTAATTTTATCAAGATAAATAGTTGCTTAAATACTTTTAATTATTATCCTCGATTTAACTTTATTTTATCAAGATGTCCCCCTTTTTTTTTTGTCCCCCCTTATTTTGTGCTTTTGTCCGAGAAAAATCAATTTTAATATTATTTTTGTGTTAAATTACAAGAAAACAAGTTATATCGGCCATGTCAAGGTAGCCCCTCCGAAATTCCAACTTTCTTTCATCGTTTCACTATAGATAAGTAATAAAATATCTAACAATTAATTATTATTGGCATTATTTCTTTGAGAATAAAAATTACTCCCGATTTTTAATTTAATTCATGAAGGAATACCGAAAACGTAAGTGGTCACACTGCTCAACGGTTGTGATTTCTTGGAAGGCTTGAAAACGTTCAGTTTCTGACTTAAAAACGAAACGACGCTCACCGCTCATTTCGATTTTAAGATCTCAATTTAATATTTAATATACATCATTTAATTTTTAGAATATTTTGTGTTTTTTTTTTGTTTTGGTAAGTGGTTTTACAGTTTCCATTAAAAGGTTTGACTGAAAATATCCGATCGCAGATTTCAGAGTTTTCCAGAGTTGGATCTCGGAGAAGACATTTTGAAGCGTCTCTCCCCTTAACTTCTAGATCTTCGCCAAGGGCTTTTATTTATTTATTTTTAGGTAGGTTAACTTTTTTATTATATTAAAAGTGTTTGAAATTAATTTTGCGTTAAATTTGTCAACGTGCATTCTGACGCTTTAGGTTAGCTTTATTCTCTTTGCTTTCTTTTATAATATTATTCTCTATATTCTTTTATCTTTAATTATTGGACATTTTTGGTAAATTTTTGTTTGATTGTTCATATTTTAGTCTTTTTAAAACATCCGCAAGCCATTTATTTTAATTATTATCATTAAAATGAAGCCTTTGTTGCCTTTAATTTTACTTTTTCCATGAAATCTTCTTTTCTATCAACTAAAATCTACATCTTTCTTTCAATTACTGTTTTTTATTGTATTTTATTTCTTGATTTTATCATTTAACGCAAATTGGTTTTCAAATTCTATTTTTATGTGGTACCTATGATGTTTATAGAAGAGAATATATTATGATCATCACCGCCATCATACTTTCAGAACTTTTTTCTCAATATTACTTGCCTATGAAAAATAAATTTAGGCCTGACCTTTTAAATTTCCCCCCCTTTTAACTACCTGAAATCTCAAACTATAATAATTATTGGTATTATTTCTTTAAGAATAAAAATACTCCCGAATTTTAAAAAAAATTCATGAAGGAAGACCGAAAATATACGTTAGGTGGTAACACTGTCCTAACGGTTATGATTTCTCAGAAGGCATGAAAACGTTCAGTTTCTGATTCTGACTTGAAAACGAATACCGGATTTTATTTTTGAGCCTTTTTCATTTAAAAATAAAAAATAAAATAAATAAATAAAAATAATAATAATATCTCATTCTTTTAGCATATTTTTGAATTTTCAGTTGTTAACTTTTTGTTAAGTGGTGTTAAAGTTTCCATTAAAATTTTTGTTGCCTTTGTACCTTTGTTGCCTTTAATTTTACGTTTTTTTTATCATATCCCCATTTTTATTGATAAAAAGCTTCATTTTTATAATGATCACCACCAACATACTTTTAGAACACTTTTCTTAATATTTGCCTATGAAAAAAAATTTAGGCCTGACCTTTTCTCCCCCCCCCCCCTAAACATGAAACTTGATTAATAATAATCATCACTCTTATAATTATAAACTATTTAATCTACTTGCTCTCGATAAAAAATTTATTCTTTAATTACGGTGGCTTGAAATGCTAATTTATCAATCTATTTTTGTTTTTTATAGGTACAGAGTGCAGGATGTCGATTACATGTATTGCAAGGGGATGCTTGAGCCAGGCCGACCAGTGTTTTAGGAACGAGAGAGGCTATAATCAGACGTGCCTTGCCAATTCAGTCGTCGCAGTCGCGTATATTTGAAATTACCAAACTCGGCTCTGGATTCAAATAATATGACAATATTTTGATTGCAGGTTCCAAATATTACAACTGCTGCCTTCCTGCAAACGTATGCGCACGATACCTCTCGACCGACGATTTGAACCGATCAGTAAAAATTCCTGGCGACCAAACTGTTATGATCGTCGATGTACAAATGGTCGGTAATGAAGAAATGGGATACATGGTCTCCCATGATTTCATCGGCGACAAAGATGAACACGGAAAAGGCTCACCCCCCAAGAGAGACTGAATGAATTGACGGCTAGAATCCGAGTTGGCCTTGAAACTGCAGCTCGGATGAGGGGTTCGTATTTATTTACAATTCGAAAGCATATCTTTTTGGTGCCATGGCGATAAGTTTATTTTGTTCGATCCTCACAATGTCGATGAGAATCGAAAGTGGGATGAAACTTACAAGGCACGTCTTTTTGAATGTCAAAGTGTTGCAGATTTAGCTAGATGATTGCTTAATGATGAGCGTTACAACGTCTACGATCTGTCGAAAATTAAGTTTCATCTCGACACAATGGAGGCTCTTGCTTCACGCTTATCGTCTATCCAAATGGATGTAGACGATTACGTGACAGACGTCGAATCGGTTACGTCGGAGTTGTCTAATGTCTCCATCGAACCGAAGTCTCCTTTCGTTTCACCTGCCCTGAAGTTCCGAAAAACGAAAGTTGGAGATCTGTCGACACCGGAGCGAGTGAAGCTTTCTCCGTATGCTCGCCCGTCTTCATCAGAAGGGGACATCCCGAAGGAAAAACGCCGGTGAAAAGAAGCCGAGGCAGACCCCGTAAGGTGAGTGATATGCTTCCTCCTCCACAGGTGTCCGAGCTGCCTGCCGCTACTACACGTCGCCGCGGCAGACCATCTAATAAGTCTAGGTCACCTTCGGACGTTTCCGACGAATCACACCAAAAAAACCAGGCCGAGGGAGACCACCTAAAAAATAGCACATGAGCATATTGAAGATGCTATGATATAACAACTGAGCCTGTAAAAAAACGTGGAGGACGGCCCAAGAAATCAATTTCTGATTTGTTGGAGAATTCAAGGTACCCCTCACGGATAAAACCAATGATGGGTTTTTGAAGCCAACAATTCCTCCACGTAGAACATCACAAAGAAGAAACACCTCAAAATCGTCCACAACATCAAGTTCCACAAGTGAATCTGTGATGTCTTCTGATGGCAATGTGAACCAGAAGCGGAGAGGGCGCCCTCCAAAGCAAAACAGAGCTGGAAGACCAAGCAAAGGCAGCAAATCGGCTACGTCCCAATCCGATGTTAGTGTTGAACTTTCAACGTCTTTGGAGTCAGACATTGATAATAGCAGCCAGCTCTCTACGTGTTCTGACAGTAGTACTTCCACAACACAGTCATCGGTAAGTTCCGATTCGAAAAAGAAAAGAGGCCGTCCACGTAAAGGTACTTCACTTGATGATCAAAATAAAGCTGCACGGGACAAATATAGAAAAACTCATCCTGATCGAGTTAAGGTTTCTAGAAAAACCTATCCAGCTTTACATCCTGATAGGGCTAAAAAATCCCAGGAAATATGATGCTTCACATCCTGATGTCGTCAAAGGCAAAAAGAAAAGGTATGTGGAGTCGCATGCTGATAATGTCAAGAACTCCCGTGATGTTTACGATTTGAAAATCGTCCTTTTGTCAACCTACCAGCGGAACTGAGATCTGCTCCTTCTCGGGAATCTCAGGGGACCAGATTTGGATAAGATAAAGTTGTATACACTCAAAGAGCCGGTAAGTCTTATCGCTGAGGCAACTCCTAGGTGTGCACACTGCAGTGCACCGCGCTTTCATGAAGAGAGCCAATCTAGGTGTTGCCAAAAAGGTAAATTAAGAAGGGTATTCCAATCTCCCCGAAGCGAACCCATCTATTCAGATGAAAAATTCCTGAATCGCTCGAGGGCATATAATCACCTTTTTGCTTTTAGTGCTGTTAACCATCCTGCTGGCCAAGGGTACGCCCAACCAGGGAATCGAAGAGGATTGACCCGGTTGGAATTTCTCAAGCTGAACGGGCGGATTTATCACACCGTATTCGCTTGAGAACACCTCCACCAAAAACAGCTCTCGGTTCTACATCCATGACCCGAAAGAACGCCTCACGTGTGCGATAGAGCGAGAACTCGACCAGGACATCGTGAAGAGCATTGCTGACTACCTGGAGGGACCAACCCCATTATTCGGGACTTGAGAACTCAGTTCGATCGAACGAGACGATGCATTTATGGTTTTCCGTAAAACATCCCGTCTCACCGATCCACCGAACTTCGATAATATTGCATTTGATGAAGTTGCAGGTTTGGTCAACCCGGAGAGGAACCCAGGCAGGTCAAAATTTGGAAAAAAGGAGTCGATAAGTCGGAGTTCGTCAGCATTTTTCATGAGACGTACGAACCGTTTCAAATCCTTTGATTTTTCCTCACGGAACTTCCGGTTGGCGGCTGCCCCGATGCAAAGGCCCGATATGGGGGATAGTCTTTCCAGATGGGGATATGCTGATGGACCTTGCGAATAAGTAGTAGCATGGATGTCAAGGTGCAGACGGTCTTGAAATCTCTGACGGACAGAAACCAATTCAAAACGCTGTCCGGACTGGGATTAGAGTTCCAAGACACGAAGCATCTTCCAACGCCGTTTTTGCCGAATACGAAGGAAACGCCGTTGATCCCCTTGTGTCACGTATTCCGACTATTTACTCATGCTTCGTTCACGTCCACATCATATAACATCGGGTCATGTATTCGTTGCACGTGCGAAGATCTGCAAATAGACCAGGACCTGCTTTAAGATCGGCGATGAGAGTCCGGAGGGTGGGATGCTACCAGAAACAATAACTTTGACATGGGAGGAAAATTTGCCCCAGTCAAATTCCCGACCTCGCTATTTTGCGTCTGAAAGAAAAGATATTCAAAGGCCAGTGATCCTTTACGTTGACGGGCACAAAAGTCATTTGACTTACCAAGTTAGCAGCCTTTGCCAAATGAGGGTGTTATCCTGATTGCCCTCTACCCAAACTCGACTAGAATCCTCCAACCAGCAGACGTAGCTGCTTTCAAGCCCATGTAAACCGCAGAGGATCGCCAACAGATGGCGCCAGTGGACAAGAAAGATACTTAGATAGAGCCACTGGGCCTAAGGGACCGCCCTAAAAGGGAAGTAGGGAGAGGAACCCCTCCACCAGAAGATATATAAAGCCACGGAGCGTGACCTTAAAGTTCAGTCTGCAGTCCCACCGACCAGTTCAGTTAGTCTAAGAAGTGAAGTGACAGTAAAGTCGAGTCGAGTCGATTTCAGTATAAAAGAAGTCGAGTCGATTTTCAGCAGTCGATTTTCAGTATAAAAGTCGAAGCAGTGAAAGTAAGAGTAATAGTGAAGTCGAATCGTTCAAGTGTGTGTGTGAGAGATCGGCCAAAGGCGAAGATAAGCAACTACACCCGCGGGAAGTCTGCGATCCTCGGCCGTTTGGTGACGATTATTCTCCGGGGAAGGAAGAGACTCGTCCAAAATCGACAAAATCAAAATCGACAAAATCGACAATCGACAAATCGACAATCGTCCAAAATCGACAATCGTCAAAATCGACAAAATCGTCCAATCGACAAAATCGACAAATCGACAATCGTCCAAAATCGACAAAATCGACAATCGTCGTCTCAAGATCGACTCTCATCCAGTCAACTTCTAATCTCCAGCATCAAGCAAGATCATCAGCTAAGAATTAAGGTACCCAATTACATGTAATACAACGCAATAAATGTCAAAATTTTATGATTCTTTTATTTCGCCTCCTCTAACCTGAACAAACAAATATTAGAAGAAAGGAAACGTTTACAAATGGTGGCATAGCGGTGGGATAATTGAATTTTCGAATTCAAACGAACCTTGTATTGTGTTGTTCAGGTTAGAATAGCGAAAAGGTAAAAAAAAAAAAAAAAAAAAAAAAAAAAATAGGAAAAATAGGAAATAGGTAGGAAAACTAGAAAGTTGATTAGTTTTCAAATTTTAAAGGGAAGTAAAGTTATTTTAAAATGGAGGAAGACCTATTTGAACGATTTACCAATGCAATGACCCAAGCTTTAAGAGAGGGGCGATAGGGAAGACGTTGATATTCCCAAACACGTAATGGTAGCAATTGAATCCTGGCACCCGGACAAATCAGAAAATTACTCGATACTCCAATTCTTCAGTCTTTTTGACGAAATTACGGAGGGACTATCCGAAACAAAAAGCCATCCTGTTAAGGCTAAAATGAAAGGCCCAGCCCAAACTTTTATATTTGAACATCCGGAATTTAAAAGGAAGAGAACCCTATCAAAACTTAAAAACGGGATTAATAGCCCATTATAATCGACGACTCAATCGAAGCCTCCAGGAAGCTATGGACGGTAAAAATCAAGGAGGAGAATCTATTAGAAACTTTCGGAACAAATAAGAACATTAGCAAGAAGGTCGTTCTCAAACCAAGCAGGCGCAGCCGCCAACGCGGAAACGAGAAAAAAATAGAGAAAAACGCGATTAAAGCATTTATTAGGGGAATCCCCAAACTGTCAGCCTTATTAGCCGCGGGAAATCCTCCGACATTGGAAGAAGCAGTTAAACGAGCAGAAGAATTAGAAGAATTACGAACTAGTGAGGAGGATTCTGAATGGGAAATAACCATGTAGGAACAACTTCGGAAGAAAGCTCGCGCCAAAATAAATGTTACAATTGTGGCCAACCTGGACATTATGCAAATAAATGCCCACAAAGATTCGAAAATAGGGGAATTTCGAATAATAGTTTATCCCTAAACCAAGAAGACCCTGTATGTACTGCGGAAAGTGGGATCATTTCCCATAAATTGCAACCTAGACAGAGCCAGAGACAAGATCTGTGATTACTGCGGTAAACAAGGTCACTTAAGTAAAGATTGCAATTACCTAAAAAAGAGAAACAATTACCCTCGAGAAGAAAACGCGAATGCTAACGCCGCTATAACAATTCCCCAGAACTCGGGACAAATGGCCGGCGTTACCGAAGTATACCAACCGGAACTGATAGCAGAAACTGAAAGAGAACCGGAGGAGAATCGGCCGCGACCAACTCAGAAGCAGAATCCTATGAGCTACTAGGAGTAGAACACAGTATTAAGATAAATCTTAAAATTCAAGGAGAAGAGAAAACCCTCGTAGTAGACACGGGAGCCCAATTGTCCGTATTAGCCCAACCCATTTACGGATTGCCATTATTGAAATGCGAAATAAAAGCCGCCGCTGCTGATGGCAGGAGAATAACATTCTAGGGAAGCAGAACGCCATCGTCCAATGGAAAAATCACACTGTAGAACATACCTTCTTGATCTTGAACGAATTGGGAAGAGGGATGTATTTGATGGGCCTCGACCTGAGGAAGTTACCCTCGTATAAAACCCGGAATGAAGGAAGTGCATTGCGAGCCCTAAAACTAGAATCTGATGAAGATGAACTTCCCGGAATAGACTCGGAACCCGAAAAGACACTTCTAGACGATGAAGTTATCACCCTAAAAATACAACACTTACAAAAGGGAATTAAAGCTGCCGTATAAACCTACTCCAAAGTTACAATAATGTTTTTGGTCCACCCTTACCAGAGGAAGTTTTTGGGAATTACCATAACATAGATACAGGAGACGCCCCGCCGGTACGAATAAAACCATATTGCATTCCGTTCGCATTAAGAGGTGTGATGGAAGAGCAGATTAAAACCATGTTGGAAACAGAGTGATACAACCAAGTCAGAGCGAATGGAGCAGCCCCGTATTGCTCGTAAAGAAAAAGCCTGACCCGGTCACTCATGTCATGGAGTACAGATTCTGCACCGATTATAGAGCTTTAAACAAAGTAACTAAAAATGACCCATACCCGTTACCAATATATCCGAAACATTACGAGTATTAGGTGGAAATAAGTTTTACACCACTATAGATTTGAGTGCTGGATACAATCAGATTCCAATAGCTCCGGAAGATAGGGAAAAAACCGCCTTCATAGCCCTCGGAAGGAAATACGAATACCTCAAAATGGGTTTTGGACTCATGAACGCACCAAGTACTTTTCAAAGAGCCATGAACATCGCTTTGGATGGATTATTAAACCAAATTTGTCTCGCGTATTAGATGACATAATTATACTTGGAAAAGATATAGACAACACCTAAAGAACCTCGAAACTGTCCTAAAACGCTTAGAAGAAAACAGGATTGAGAGTGAAATTTAGCAAATGTACCTTTTTAAGAGAACAGTGGAATACCTGGGACATTTGTAACAATCGATGGAATCAAGATGGACCAAAAGAAAATAGAAGCCATCACAAAACTACCCCGACCTAAGAGAAGAAAAGGATATACGCGCCTTTCTGGGCCTAGCGGATATTATCGAGATTTCATTCCTCACTTCTCAAGTCTGAGCGCCCCTTTGACCAAACTATTAAGAAAAAACGAAAAAAGATGGGAAAAACGAACAAATAGAAGCCTTTAATAGAATAAAAGAGGAAATGACCTCGCAAAAGGTCCTAGCTTATCCAGATTTCAATAGAGAGTTCCTTTTGACAACCGATGCGTCAGCCACAGGTCTCGGTGGAATCCTGTCGCAAAATTTTGATGATGGGGAACGACCAATCGCCTATGCGAGCTGAACTTTAAATGAAGCCGAAAGGAAATACTCGACTACCGAAAGAGAGCTATTGGCAGTCGTATGGGCCACGAAACATTTTCAATCCTATTTTTGGGAAGACGATTTACATTGATACCGATCACTCAGCACTAACCGCGGCTATGAACATAAAGGATCCCACATCCAGGATAGGAAGATGGATAGTCAAGCTAATACGATTACACCGCACGCTATCGACCCGGAAAAAACCCTACAAAACGCGGACGGACTTAGTAGAATTCCAATCGCGGGTATGGAATCTTACCCAGAAATCCTAGATTAATGAGACAACTACAAATTGGTGACCATTGGATACAAACCGTACCCTGGTAGATACATACAAAAAAATCAAGTATGGGGAATGAATATGAAGTCGATGACAGGAGAAAGTGGGTTCCGCTGATACCTGATATCCTTAGGGGTAAGTTGTTAGAGCACTGCCATGAAAGCCTGTGGGCAGGACATCCCGGCATTGAAGGGACACTAAAACGCATCAAGGGACTAGGGTATTGGCCAGAGATGAAAGAAGACGTGGTTCAACACGTAAAAACGTATGAGTTGCCAGCAACGCAACACTCCCAAGAAACTCGAAGCACCGCTACAAAAACCCACCTCGCCAACCGAGTACTCGAAATCGTAGGATAGATCGTAGGACCCTTATTGGGATTACCATCACGACACCAAATATCTCTTAACCGTAGTCGATCACTTCTCTAATACGCGGAATATATGTAATAAATTCCACGGACACGGACACCATCATAAAAACCATGTTTAAGAATTTCTTTTAGTACACGGAGTCCCAGAAACCATCGTAACCGACAGAGGTTCAAATTTCATATCAGCGAAATTCCGCAAATTTTGTGAACAACACGGGATTAAGAAAATACACACAGCTATCATCCTCAGGGAAACGGTGTGACGGAAAGATTCTATCGCACCCTCGAAAACATAATCGCACGAATTTCAAAAAAACAAGGGAACGATGGGAGAAAGCCCTTCCATACGCCTTAAGCTCGTACAGGACAAAATACATTCTAGCACGGGATATACACCAACTTCCTATATTTCGGACGAGAAGTAAACGATCCA
>JACGAQ010002200.1:0-44570 GCA_014119065.1 Orius insidiosus | reverse complement strand
AATTACCGTACTTAAAAATAATAATATGGCGTATCCTCCGCATTGGCCCTGAAAACCCAAAGCACAGTTGTAAAAATTATCTACGATCTGAATTTTTTACTTCCAATTTCATAATCGATTAATCACAGTTGCAAAAAATAACGTGCCCAAGTTCACACCATCATTAATCTCCCCAAAATATAATTTGCAGTTATTTTCTTTCTGAGACATTTCGAACTTGTTTTTTAACAACCTGTTTCGCACTCAAATAATTGTAATTTTTAACAAAATGTTGTAGCAGAAGTAAATATTGTATAAATAAAAAGGAATGTGGTAGTTTGAATGTAATTTAGACCATCGGATTAGCATTGAGGGACGATAGCCGGATGTCCTTCGAAAAATTGAAATATCGCTAATAAAATTAATAATAAACATTCCATTTTTTAATTTTTTATCCTAATATCTATAAAATAACTCCATTTACATAAAATTTATTTTGAAAAAAAGTAAGATCGTGTTCTAAGAAGCTAAGAGGATGTTCGGAATGCAAAACAAGATGCAAGATAGACTAAACGGCCCGAAAGACATCGCGAACGTCTTATCCAATGATACTTGTCCACTCATATTACCGCAATAAAATCATGGTGAATTTATGACTGTGAAGTTTTTACACGCACGGACCTAGAATGAAACGTCTGAAATAACACGAAAAAGCTTTAGATATGGAAAATCTTTCTTTGGACTCCCAAACGAAGTGTTTTAGAAAGGATAAAAAATGGCGTTCGGGCGTTTAAAATCTTTTTTGCCTGATTTTGGGTCGTTTTCCTCGAATGTTAGGTGTAGAAACTCCCATCTCATAGACTTTTTGAGCTATAATCACCCTATTTAAACGGGTGATACTGCATTTATTGCATATTAAGCGACTTTTGTTGGCCCGTTTTCCTCAAATTTTTGGTATAAAAACACCGTTCTATTGGCCCGGCGCGCCGCGGTGAAGTGCTTAACATCTTTCCAGGTCGTTTTCCTCGAATGTTAGGTGTAGAAACACCCATCTCATAGAACTTTTGTGCTACAATCACCCTATTTAAAAGGGTGTTGTTCATTTATTGCCTACCAAACGACTTTTGGGCCGTTTTCCTCAAAAATTTGGTGTAAAAAACCCATTTTATTGGCCAGGCAAAGTGTTTAACATCTTTCTAGGTCGTTTTCCTCAAATTTACGTAGAAACACCCATTCATAGAATTTTTGAGCTATAATCACCCTTTTTAAACATGTGTTTGTGCATTTATTGCCTATATACGACTTTTGGGCGTTTCCCTCAATTTTTGGTGTAAAAACGCCCTTTTTATTGGCTGGGTCGTTTTCCTCGACTCTTTAGACCTTTCTTTAGAGTATTTTACCAAGACATTTTTGGACATCTGGTCCTAAGATGCTGAAAATTTTAAGGGTCAAAAAGAAATGAGATTCAAATGCTTGATAAACGGGTTTCTGTAGGCCCAGTATTTTTTGAATTTTTAAAAATTCGGAAGACGTTGAATGAGGACAAATATATTTGATGAGGACTTTGGAGAGTAAAAAAAAAGTCATGAATAATTGATGTAGTTCCTGATTTTTTTTACAGATCCTCACTTTTACAAGCGATCCCGTATTTTTTGGTAGGACCGCGCCCACTCGGGATATCTTTTTCACAAGTCCCTTATCTCTTAAAAGCCTCCTCTTCGGGATCCATTAGCCTACCGGGTAAAACGTGCCAGAAAACTAATTTTTTCGTCTCACTTTTTATTTTCTCTCTCTCAGTCTCGGATCGTGTTGACACCAGAAGCCTTCCGGCCCACCCTCGACGGCGAAACGTGCATTCGAATCTTTAAACATCGATAATTAATGAAAATGAACGTTTCATATCCAAATATGGCCGTCATTATTACCGGGGGCTCCTCTAATTGATTCGATGAATGGCAATTACGTATGTAAATGAAAGGACAAGATTCGACCAAATCAAGCGCTTTTTTTACAAAACAAATTAATTTTTTCAAAATCAAACATTTTTTTGAAAAAAGTTTCACAAGGGACTAATAATTAATACTTAAAAAAAGCAAAATTAAACAAATAGGTACCTATAACGGCCATAAAAAATGCATCAAGGCTTCAAAACCAATCAACCTAAAATACAACCTCCATTTTTAGTTAAAAAATTTAGATGAAATGGGAGTTTCTCAGCCGAAAGAGAAAGAAAAACCACGAAAGACTTTGCTGTTAGGATGCTTTTTAAGTCACTCAAAAAATAGCCCGTTTTTAAGAATTTTTCTTATTCTTGGAAAGACATTTCTTAATCGCTTTTTTGAGAAAAGTCCAGATCCGGCCGGTAGCAGTCACGAGGATTGCGTAAATCTGCATTATCATAATATGTAAATAAAGTCGATTCCCGTCTAATTAGAATTAGTTCATCGGCAAATTGCTTATTGCCCATTAGATAGAAATCGATTTAGAAAAAAAGCCGTTTTCAATCTCCGTAAAAAAAAGATAAGATACCATTTCAAAAAAACAACTTTTAAAAAAAAAATTTTTTCTTCGTTTAAAAACTTTGATTATAAAACTTATTTCAAAAATAGGTAAATTTTTTTAAAATTTTGTCCAGATGGTGGAGTTATCCTTGAATGCTTCGTGACTTCCGAGGGTAACCTAGATATCTACATTTTGCACAATACGTTAAATCAAGATTATCCTTAATCGTTAGCCACCTAGTATTGAGTAACGTCCAGAAATAATAAATGCGGGCTTATATTAAAAAATTATAATAAAAATAGTTTTTCTTAGGATTAAAATTAGGAATGTTCAAAGCCGTAACAAAAATTATGTAAATTAAAGCAATTTTTGATTTAAGCACAATTTCTTTTTTGAATGTCGAAAAATCTGGTGGCGATTTGGTCACGATTTTTCTTCCGCAACAGCTTGTCCATTGTCTCGAGGGGCCGTCAATTATGCGCTATTATCGGCTAGAAATCCCGGCGTGTGTGGCCCCCTTCTAGATTACCCGTTGAAAAACGCATAGAAGAGGAGGTGGGAAGAAATTAATTATTTTTAAACGAGAAAACTGGATTTTAAAATCGAGGTCAAATTTTTTTTTAGCTATTGTGTCTCCATTGATGCAAAATTGCATCCATTCCAGAATAGTTCGTGAGGCAATTGAAAAAAAAAATTTTTTTTCCGATTGCTAAACATTCGACCTCATTATTTTCTGCAACGTTTTGCCTAAGTTATAATTCAATTAGTCGAATAAATTAACATCGTGAATTCTAGTCACCTTTTCACATCTTTATTTTCAGGAAGAAAATCAAAACTGTAGAAAAACCTATTTTTAAAGTATAATAACAAAAAAGTGAGCAGTTGGTACCTTTTTTATAACTGAGATGATTATTAAGAAAAAAATTTTTATTTTCGTTTTTATTTTACTTTCTACAGGTCGAAGTATTTAGGGAATTGCAAAGTGGTTTGACGAGATATATTTTTTCCCACTTCCTTTATTTAAATCATTCTAATACATTTTTTAACGTCAAATTAAGCGATAGTTCTAAAACGTCTGGAACACCCCGAGGTGTTTTTTAGTTCATAAAGCAATTATTTATATGGTAAAAGATACACGTGTGGGTGATCGGCAAAACGAGATGCAAATGCAACTCTGCGAACGTTATTTGAGTCTTGACACGTATATTTTATAAATATTTATGCACGGTGTGAATGATGGTTTTCAGCCTATTTTATGCTTACAAAATTTATAAGAAAAAATTGATCCCGTAATTTTTTTGTCAGTTTTAAAAGTTTTCCAAGGCTCTTATTTAAATTTTTTTTTCTAGATAACGGAAAAACTAGATGTTTTGATCAAATCTTATTTACGCATGAATTTATCTTATTTTTTTATTTAAAAAAATGCATTTTTTTTCTTTTACTTCCAGATCGTAAATCATTTTAAGCGTTATTTTATAAGTAAAAACACACCCGCCGTCATAACTTTTCATTTTTAAACCTCTCTTGTATCATCTAAGGCATTTAGTGGTCGTAAATGAAGAAAAAAAAAGAAGGAAAAAAACAACTTTAAACCCACACTTGAAGCTTAAACATCGATTAATTTTTTTTACAATGATATGTCTTGAAAATGTTAAGATTAAAAAGAATTAAAAATAAAAGTGAGAAAAGTTGAATTTTTTGGAAATGAGGCAAAGGAGACCCGAAAAAAGCGTTTAAGTCAGTCTTTCTGGGTAAAGTGGAGAAAATGTTTGACAATTTCAATAAAGAATGTATCCACCTACGCGTTGACTTCGATAAAAAAAAGCTTTAAAGCCACTAAACAGGATCTCACGATTTTTCGCGTTACGATACGAACCCTATAGCGCCGGTGTGTCGTTAAGCCCTCGGGGGTCGTTTCCTAGATTAACATTTCTTTTTACGAACCCTCCCCTCCGCCCATAATATATCGGTAATAAAGGCAGGCCTTTTTCAAGACACTAAATTTTTGCCGTTTATCCTCCCGCCTCCTTTTGTCAACACTCCGTTTACACGTTTTTATTACGCCTTTTCAACAACGCTTTGTTTTATTTGTCGTTAATTTTTAACGGCCTGTCCTTAACTATTGAGTTTTAACAAACAATATCTTTATTTCCCTTATTTTTTTTACTTTACCTCTTAACTTTCCTTGAAACTCATTAGGTCAAATAATTTTAAAAAACAATTTAATTAATTTCGACCTTACTTTTATTCATAAAAAAATTTATTTGATCAGTAGATATTTTAAAAGCGTTAACTCTTTCGCGTTTTTTTTTCTCACTCCAATGTCTAAATACCGGTTTTTTAAGTCTGGAGTGGGTTTTGAACGGGGTATCGGCGTACAATCGGCCCACGATCATGATCAGCGTGAATTTTTTCTTCATGCTTTTGCAGACCCACAAACACAAATTAGTCGCTTTTAAGATTGATGACTGCTGTACGGGAATCCTTCTTCGACCACCTTCACCACGCATTTTACGACAATGGACAATAAAACTCGGAAGATTGGTCAAAAATCTAGGAAAAGAATGTTTGCATGGTTCAACAAAATAAAAGTTTGTGATACCCGTGATAGAAGTAGACCCAATTTTGATGAAGAAATGAGTGGCAACTTCTTTCTGCCTCCATTTTTTTAGTACCTACACTAGTTATTTTTTTAGAAGGTATTCCAGGGACCTAATTACTTTTTAAAAATTCTGCGGAGTGTATCACAATAACTTTAAAAAGTTAAAATGAGGCGCTCCGGGTACGAAGGGCGAACTCGACAAAACGTAGTTTTCTGTTAAGGGCGAACTCGACAGAAAAGTCACTCTGGAATTTCGTGGCGAGATTTTAGATTTTATAGAATCATAGAGGAAAGGGTTTTTTAAAAATTTTCGAATATTTTTTACGATTATTAATTCAAAATGTATAATAATTTTTATTTCGTGGCGGTGAGCTGTTCCAAGAGGAGTGGGGCTCCCGGAAAAGGAGTGGGGGTAGTGGACTAGGATACGAGTTCGCCCTTCGTACCCGCTCGGATATCGCAGTTAGAGCTTTGCCGCATATCGGTTTTTACGTATTTTAAAGGGGAAAAAAGGGCAAACTCAATATAAAAATTACATGGGTGTATTCTTCAAAAGGTCTAGAATCTGAAAATGAAAAAAAAAATTTGTCCGATGTCGAGTTCGCCCTTCGTACCCGGAGCGCCTCAAATGAACCCTGTACACTGCAGGAAGATGTCATTATCACTAAGGGTTAAGATAGAAAAAGAGCAAATGAGGAAGAGAATGAACTGAAAACTGATGAGGTCTATTAGGTCGAAACCGGTCATTGAATATCAATTATTTTAATTCCTCTCTCTCTTTTCAATATTAAACTACAGATTGTTTTTCATTTTTAGGATGTTTGCTTTTATTATACATCCTTGTACATCGACCACACGAAAACAAACAATGACGTTAAAAAATCCTAAACGGTCCATAATGTCTTAATTTTGTGGGTAGGGCGTTATAATTTTAGGCGTGTGTTATTTATCAACTGCCTCGACTGTTTTTTGATCTTTGGTTACCGCTTAAAATTTCTTTCACAAATCAAAATTTTTTTCAGTCAAGTTAATTTAACAGTATGATAACTTCATGGAAAGCGTGGTCACCGATAAATCAATGGAAAAAAAGAAGCGAATTGGCACTCATCGTCAGAAGCGACTTCTTTAATTACCATCCTGATAAATCACGAAAAAAAACCCAATGGTATTTATCTAATAGTGTATAATTATTTGAGAAATGTATAATTATACGGGTAGGGAGCGGAGCAATGTGTTGCCCACCCTGGACCATTACTAGAAATCGAAACGCGGGGAGAGAAAATGGTCTTAATAAATCAATAGCAATCAGTTCTGAAGTTGCACAAGAAGCGGGGCCCTGACAGGCCAAGAAAACGAGATTAGATTTTCATGAAACTCTCGCACAACCACACGCACAGAGACCAAGGTTTTCAATCATACGTAAATGGATTATAAAGCACAAGGAATGCTCATAAGAAAACCAACCCCATTAAGACTGCACTTTAATTGTAAACGCTTTTTAAAAAAACTCCGTTATTGATTTAAAAATCCTAGTTAAGCCTCTTTTTTTTTATAAATATTATTTTTAATAAGGCCATAAAAGCTAACAGTAAATATTGGATAAGAAAAATCGATTTTAAGCTTTAATAGTTCATTAAAAAACGTCATTGGACAAGCTAAATTATTATAGAAAAGTAATGAAAAAACAAGGTGATTGAAAATTATGATCTTTTAAATATATAAAGGAGCAGGATATTGGGAAAACCTCAGTTTTTAAGCAAATTTCAAAAGAAAGTTGTTTTTTAAATTTCAATTTTTGAGACTCTTTTTTTAGGCGTAGGTTAAGACCTTTTCTCGAAATAGATCAATAATTTCCATATTTTGAGACATTGGTACTAATTTAATTATTCAAATTGCATAGGCCCACCTACGTTAAGAAAAATTCAGCTGATTACTACTATAATAGAAATTTGCTATCTAGCCAGTAATTTTGTGGAAAAATGCACCTATTTAATTGGTATTATCCGTTTCGTAACGGTGGCAATAAAATTTGAATTTATAATAGGGACCGCAAGGCTTTTTTTAAACGAGTCAATTTGAGGATTGTAGGGTACTGTGTCTAATGGTGGTAATTTAATAACACGAGAGAGATGATAGAAATCGTTTAATAACAATTAAAAGGTTAAAAAAGTTTTTTTCTTAGGTGGAAATCTGATCGAAAAATCAAATTAAAATCTGATAAATCATGATGCTAAAAATGTCGACCTAAATAAAATATCGTTTTAATAATCTGAGGTGTTTTTTTTTAGTAGGAGAACATTTTCTTTTTAAGTTAATTGTTTTAGAAAGGCGCCTGTTAGCACTGTCGACCATCACGACTCTGCATTCCTCTTAATTACTCTGTTAATTCGATCCGAGATAAGAAAAACCCATTGTCCGACCAGTAAGAACAGGACAATTCTTGTCTACAGGCGCCTATTACGCTTAGATATAAAAAAAGGTTCGAATTTCTTAAGATTTTAAGCTAATGTTTTAAGGAGGGTTATTAGGTGAATTAAATTGGCGTTTTCCTGTTTGTCTGAATTTTGTTGTCTATCTAGCAGAAAAAGTCGAGTTTTGGGACCTTGGTTGAAAAAAAAATGTAATTTGAGGGTACGTGATTCCTTCGAAGTCGTTTAGAGGATTACGAGGTATCGGATTTCGAAAGGACGAAGTAGGACAGTCGACGGTAGATCACAAACAACCTCTGACCTCAGAAGACTCGTAAATCTCGGAGGGGCCCTCCCCTCTTCTTCGATAGCTCCTTTCGAGGAGAGCCGCGTCGGCATTCGGGCCCCGATCCGGACCAATTTACGCCCTACCCTAAATGGGCATTGTTCTCGACGTGACTGAGATACTCCCTTGATTAACTATAATATGAAGTAAAAAAATACACTTCGCATTAACCTCCATCTTGGCCCAACATAAATGGCAATAGAAAAGTTACAACAAAGGTTTCAAGTCGCCAAAAATTTGCACTTTCCTAGGGACTTGTGGATGCCCGTTTTGCCAATTTTCTAGATCTTTCTGCAGAGAAAATCCATCGTACTTTAAGATGATGAGCTGTACCAATCCACTAATTATCTGATTACGATCAACTTTTTGAAAAATGAAGTGGGAAAGTATTCTTGGTTAGGTAACGTCTTGCTCTGTTATTTTCCCTCTGACTTCTCGAAATTGAGTCTTGATTGAGTGTTTACTCCAGGGACATGGCCTACTGCGTGGAATAGGAGAGCTCTCCGCTGGTGAAGAGTGGGAGTCGCGGGCGAAGTAGGGAGAATTTTCGTTTGGATCCTAACGGGTTTGTGGGAGGATCGCACTCAACAGAGAGAGGGCCCATGCCGTTACTACACATCCAGACACCCCCCCACGCATTCCTTTACTTCTGTCTACGCGTTTGTTCCCAAAAAAAATCATTTATCACAAAATACCTATATTGTTCTTCATTCCGTCATTTAAATAAAAACCAGTCCACCTTGACTCGCATTTTTAAGTAGCTTTAATAATAAAATTCGCACTTTCCAGAGTTCCAATTTTTTAAATACAGGAACTTGTATTATGAAGAATAATGAGGGTTTCTCTTCTTTAACCGGTAAAACGAGATTATTTTGCCAGAGGAATATCTCAGGATACCTAGAAAAGGAATGATCATGGCTTTCCATGCTATATTTCTCACTACATTTTTTCCGGATTTTTTTATTTCACTTTGAATTAAACGCGTTTAAAATTTATTAATCTCGTTAAGCGTAAAAAAACAAATGGTAGCCGAGAAAATGACGTTATAGATTTATCGAATAGTTTAATTAAAACGTATCCTAGAATGTGGAAATTCATGCGATCAATCATGCAATCATGCTGATGTTAAAATTTTATTTTTTTCATCTGTTTGGTTGGTAGCAGCTTAAGAAATTTGAGAGGGTAAATTTTTGTATTTTTTCTGATGGCCAAGAGTTCGTTAAATTATTCTATATGTCGTTTCGGGTAAATATATTTGAAATTTTATCTTGAATTTTTCGTTAATCTTCGACTTAAAAAAATTAAATACTAGGCCTAAAAACAATAAACAAATAATATAAATTTTTCCGTTTTTGTTACTCCGCGTATTTTGAACAGTTTGGGTATTTTTGTGCATCTTTGAAATTTGGGCAAATCAGATTTTGCAGCTTTTTCTATGGAAGAGAGGCCAATTCAAAATTAACCTAAAAAGTATCCCTCGAATAAATAAATTATTCTAAAAAAAATTTGAGTGAAAATTTGGTGAAAATCGGTTCAAAAAAAGTGTTCCGGAAAAAAATGCTACGGACGGCGGCCGGAACCACAGACAAAGTTGAGACCCCGAAAACCGACGTGGAGGGTAAAACAATAACTTCTTAAGGAAGTTACAAGACTCATTTTAATAGTTCTTGCTCCTTAGAAAATAACTGATCCGTGTCGCGCGTACTTGGGCAAAAAAAAAGAGGCGCTAATTGGCCGAGAAAACAAGAAATAGAACACTACTGCGAATTAATAAAAAAAGATATCTGCCACAAAAAGGACCTTTTAAAGGAAATCTCGTAAATCGCCATCGGGCAAAAACTTTTTAAAAAAGACTCTTCGAGGTTGACCAACACAAATCTTCGTTGGCCATAATCGGCCGTAGACCGAATAGGGAATGGTGTTTCTTTTGAAAGAACGTGTGCTACAAAGCAGGAAAAAAATAAAGAAAATATAATCCCGTGTCCAACACAATATGAACGATGTAAACCCTTACTTTGTAACGTGCCGATAGCAAATAATTTATTAATTCTTTTTAAAAAATATTATGTTTTCTTTTTATCCCAAGTAGGCATGGCACGTCAGGTTTCTTTTATGAAACATTCTAAATAAAACCGCAATCGGTAGTTTAGATCGAGAATTCATTCAAGATAAAAATAATGGTTAAGGCACTTAATAAAATAACGTCCGCGTCTTTTCGAAGAAACCAACAGACCGTAAATTATGAAACGTTTCGAAGATTCTCTTCTCTCGGACATCACGACATGTCAATCTTAAATTTTGCAATCCTGGCTAAAAAGAACTGCAACCGACAGTACGCCTGGAGAAAATTTTAGAATCGCCTGCAGTGTTCGGAATAAAAAATTACACGGTTTAATTTTGGAGGACGAAATTTTTTGCTGGAAGCTTATATTTGGTAAGTGAGGAAGCAAAGATTGAAACCTTGAATTCAAGATATTTGGATAAAAAGATTGAAAAGATACCGTAATTTTTATGAGACTATTGTTTTATTTGTCAGATACGAATCTGGGTAGTCAAAAATTGGTGCTAAGGCTTTGACGAAGAAAACGACGTTTAAAAAATGAAAAGCGAGGAAAAATTTTCCTCGGGACATCTCGTTCCTCCCCCTCGATAACCTGGGGAGTGGAGCAACCTTGCGGATATCGGTCGAACCGTTAGGAAATCGTGACGGTGACCGTATACGATTCGGGAAGGGAGATTCCGGGCTAGTCGCCCGCATGCTTTTGCCCGTGGAACATCCTCTTTCTCCCCGCGGGTTCACGTAAAAATATATTACGATTTCTTCGAAAACTAGTGATTTTTTTGATGAAAATATTGTATTTTTTTAAATAAAAGGTATGATTATGAACCTAATTTTTTCTTTCATAAAAAACTGCCTACTTACATCGATGGAATAATAAGGTCTAGTGAATTTTTGATAAATATTCACTTTTTGGCCTAGGAAAAAGTGCATGTTTCAATTTATAAGTTCTGATTTTTAAAGTTTTTTAGTTGAGAAAAGAGTGTTTCTTTTATTAATAAAATTACTTAAAAAAAAGTTGCCATAGAATGAAAAAGAAATGCACTTGTATCAAGGTAAAAGGGAGAGAAAAAAAAATAGTGAACACGGAAAAACGCCCTAAAGAAATTTATCTCTTGGCATAAAAATAAAAAGAACACTGAAAAATCATGTTGATTGATCACAAGGGCTTTAGTGGAGATTCGCACGAAAGGGAAAACCTCATCGTTGGGAGTTTTCCGAGGGGTTTTAGTTTGGTCATGAAAATTTCAAAGTCACCGGGAGGGCGGTTGGAGGCGGCGATTGTTGTCGACGGTGACGTGGGCGTCCGGAGGCGTTTGACCGAATCGATCCGCGCGAAAACTCCCGCCCCCTTTTTCCGTTTCGTCACTGCGACAATGACGTCGGAGGCGGCAAGACGTCACCTTTTATCAATTCTTCACGGGACAATACACGTGATTCTCCTATATTCTCGGCCTATCGCGTTTCCAAAATTGGTTCTCCCTTTAAATTTTAATATAAGTTCAACCCTAAATTTATGCCGACAACAAAGATTTGGTCTTCTAGACAAATAAAATTTTTTTTCACTATCCTAAATTTTTATGGGTCCCTACTTTTAAGAGAGGAAAATCCAATTTTGACGTTGGCAACTGTATAAAAAACCACCTAAAAATTAAATTTAAAGTCATCGGATAAAATTTGTCCAATTTAAATCATGTCAAAAATTTAATTTTTAAATTCTACGTATTATGACGTTTTCATTTACTGATGAAGAAAATTGAATAAAAACTAATGTAATTTAAGAATTGTAAAAAATTGAGAGGATTAATAAAATGTGTATGATTTTTGATAAGGTTGATAAGGGTAGGAAATACAGTGGCGCGAAAGCGGTCTGTGACGGAAGCGAAATTTAGTCTGGGAAAATTTAAAAGCATAACCAAAACCCGTTAGTTAAAAATTCACCATTTTTTATCGTAATTTTTAAACTTACGATACACAAATCCTCTTTTTTTATGGGCGGCCGAGGGCTGTGCCGGAAGGGTACGATTGTTGTTGGCGTCACTGTTGCAGTTAGTTTGTTGTGCCCAGTTGATCATAATCGGAAAACCGAGTCACATAACTGATTGACGACACAATCATACCTTGTGAGGATCCGAGGGCAGCCTCCAGGTTCCGTCGGTTTCCCCAACACAAGTCACTCGACTTCAAATTTTATTTTATTAAAAAATAATAAAATCACTTTTTTTCACTATACAAAAATCGAAATATTTAAAAAAAAATGATCTTCTCCGGCTCTCTAAGTCCGTCCGATTGCAGCAAAGTATCGCGAGCGACTGCCAATGTGAGGCCTCCCTACCATCGCTATTATAAAACCAGTGCCTTTCCCCTCGCCTGTCCGATGACGTCGGAGCTATGACGTAGCCATTGATCTACCGCCCCATTGGAGCACCGCAACCTGACGTCACGGATGTGACGTCATTACAGTCAGTGACGCCATCAACCCCTTATCCGAATCCACCCCCCAACCCACCCCATTTGACCGCCTCATAATCGATACGTTAACCTCGACCCTTCCATCCACAACGTAAAGTACATTTTGCACTTCCTACCTAACTTCACCCATATGCATATCTTACCCTCAATTAATGTCAGCCTATTTAAAAATAAATCAATTATTATATCACACCCAATAAAAATAAAATCAAAATCCATGTAAAATTTTTAACCAACTTTTATTTATTATTTTTTAACCAGATTATATTGTGTTTTTTCTATTTTCAGGTTAATTAAGTGACTCTTCGGACGTTTTTATTCTTTTATTTGACTAGTTCGAGCCTATATTCAGCTCCTCATCAGACTAGAATTTGGTTTTTTTGTAGATCACATTTTTCAAAACATTTTTAGACAGGATTTATTTTATTTAAAAAAAAAAAAAAAAAAAAAAAAAAGATTATATTGTGTGCTGAATTTTTTGACTTTTACTATCCATCTTATTGGGGCCTTCGATCCGTTTGTGAAATTTTGAAATTTTGAAATTCCTGACATATCGAAAGAATTTTTATACTTCGCTGAATCTTTTTAAAATCCACTTAACAAAAAAATTTTTAATAATAAATTACATAAACAAAAGCAGACTCCCATGTTTGGCAAAGGATTTTTAAATCTAGTCGAATTTAAAAAAAAATAGTGGAACCATAATTCTGATATATCGAATTTTACTAGTTTTCCTTAAAATACCGCATTTAAACCTTTGTGTGGGTCGACTGCTAATTTGAGTGCTTAAAAGATCGATAGTACCGGTATTTAGGCTCGAACTAATATAGCGATAGGTTTAATTTTGACATGTCAGAATTCAGTGAAATGAAGGGAAAATGTCAGTTCATGAGGGACAATTTAAAATTCTATATCAAGATCTAACATAGTTTGTAAATTGGATACGTTCAAAATAAATCTTCATCTCCAGATAAGTTTTTCTTCTTCAAATATTCGATGTCTTTTCAAAAGGATTTTAGGGTGGTTTTAATGGGGTGGGAAAACACCGGTAAGACTGCCAGGTCTTCCTGGTTTGCATAATAAAACTTCCCTATAAAGACTTTCTTGGTAAAAAAAATAACGCACACAATAACTGGATACTCATCATGGTTTTTCAAACTTTTATAGCCCTTTTAGATTTTTAAATTAATTTTTTTGCTATTAAAAGTTACAGAGGGAGAAAGAATGAAAAAAACGGATATTTCACGACCGGTTTCGGCGTAATACGCCTCATCAGGTGAACTATTTCCTTATTTTTCATTCTCCTACACTTTTTACTTGACTTTCATTAGACGGTATTATGGACACCGCGGGAAGGTGGATAAACTATCCGTTTATACGGCACCCCCTCGGGCCCCACTACCTCCTAATTGTCATTACACCACCTCTTTTTATACCTATTAAGGAATTCGAAGTATTTTTTACTATAGGGTTTTTGGTTCATGCGTAATCGCGCAAATAGGGAACGTTTTATGGATGCTATTAAATTTTTTAAAGAACTTAAATCTTTAAAAAGGGTTGAGAAATTTTTTTCTTTTGTTATGTTTATTTGAATTTATAATTAAAAATTTAAGCGTATTTCTGTTAGTGGGATAAGAAAGAGAGAGGGAAGGAAAAAAAGTTTACCCCTTCTTCTGTTTAAATTATGATTCATAAGAAGAATAAAGCCGCCGGTGAATAATTAATTAACCAGGAGCCGATAGTAAATTTTGTGTCGGGATTAAGAAAGGAAAGAGAGAGAGATACAAAAAAGGGACTCTGATGAATATATCCGATTAGCGAATCTTCAAAGATTTCCAAATATAATCCTAAACGTATATCCACCGTTAGATTTCACCCGATGGAGAAACTTTTTCGGTGTCATCTTCGGATTTATGGAGAGGTCCTCCCGGGGCCGGAGATATTGTTTTCGAAAACCAGATTATGTATAGAGAGTCGCGGAGATGAGCAGACCGGTTCCACCTTCGCCTTCCTTTTTTTCCCCCTCTCTTGTTTTTAATCTATTTTTTTGCCTGTACTTTTAAGAACACAAATGAGACCTGGGTGATTTTTTTTTTCTGAAGATGGTCGACTTTTGACAACTTGAATGATTTCAGGTTTATTTATTTTTATTTTTCATTTTTTTAAGACCAAGGACTTCCACCCACCGGGGGTCTCCGATCTACATAGCAAATTTGGTATGAAGTCAGTATAATATAGAAAATTATTTTATTCTCTTAAGTTATTGTGATACTCTCCACGTCGGGTTTTTGGCGTAGGGTCTTCCAGACTCCGGAGGGTCAAATCGAATATTAATCTTTACCGATCTCAACTTCGTCTGGGGTACCGGCCGGCCGTATCAATTTTTTCCTGAACACTTTACGGCCACAGTTTTCAACCTATTTTCACCAGATTTTCAAAAATTTTCATTACTCGGTGAACAAGAAACTAACGCGGGCGATTTTTGAATTTCGAAAAATGGCGGAGATATGTCTATTTGAAATTTTAAAAAATTCGCTGCCAACCGCTGCTCCGATTTTTACCAAATTTTCACCAATTATTCCTCATTTTTGGTTTAAAAAAATTGCATTTTTTTTACATTAATTATCATTTTAGTAGGGAGAAATTTCATACTTCCACCCGTCACGAGAAGGACGTATCTTGGGCAAAAATCCCTTTATTTCTACCTTGATACTTTGAAAGATGTTCGAAAAAAAACTTAGAAAACTTTTTAAAAAAAAAAAAATGTCCTCTCTGTTATACTTCCTCTCCTTTAACTTCCCTCCTTTATACTTCCCCTCCTTTATACCTCCCCCTCCGTTATACTTTCCCCCTTTAATACATTCCCCTCCTATATTTTTACTTCTCGTTGAAGTTTTCGTTGGAAGCTCTTCAAACTAGTACTTTTCTTTAGAACAGCGAAAAAAATCCATTTTTAAAGATTATCTTATTTATGCTTATATTGGAAATCTGCTGAATTTAGGTCAACCATCCATCGAGTGAAGAACTTGGGTTTCAAATTTAAAAAAAAGAAACTTAAAAAAAGAACTTTATCAAATCAATTAATTGCTCCTCTAAGTTATGGTTATTTGGAGCAAAAAATCGTTCCCTTGATTTCTGAGAGTAGGCTTATGGACATCTTATTTTTCCACACTTGAGAATTTCACCCTGCCACTCCTTTTTTGTCAAAAAGGTCATGTCGAAGTTTTATTTTATCGTATGTTATGGATTTAAGTTTAGAAAGAGTCTCAACACAAAGGACGTCGTAAAACGCCTTATTTTATAATATCCAGAAAAAAAAAGAGTTTTTCGAGGACTTTTTGCAAATTTTTTCTCTTGCACATTTTTTAAATTGCCAGTTTCTTTCCGGAAACGTCCCAAACTTTGACAGTGATTGCGGATCGTAAACTGCACGAAAATTGGTGAGGCGATAAATAAAAGGTAAAATTTAAACTATTGAATAATTTTGAAAAATTGAATTATTTATAAAGGTTATAAAAAGGTAGATCATGATCAATTTTTTGATATCGGTCATCAGATTGACTCATACGGTTTACGTGATTTCCTTGATTTTATTCAAAAAAATAGAGAAGAGGAAAAAATCTTTGGCCACACAAGTGAATCTCAAAGACAAACTTTCCATTTCACAATCGCCGATGAAATTACATTCTTCGCTTTTTAATGAAGGCGCGGCATAAAAAAAACCTTTTATCCATAAATGGTTTATAATCGCATCTAAATTTGTTAAAAAGACATAAAAAATTATCAATTAAAATAATACAGTTGGGAGCTTTAAGCTTCAGGAAGCGCTCAACTTCAGATGTTCCATTGCACAAGGACTCTCCCGAACGATTTCATGACTCAGATAAAACGGCATTTATTTACAAATAACGGTGACCTAGAGACTCAAAACGCAGGTGGCTGAAAAATATTTACGAGACTTCATTTTATAAAAACTTACAATTACAACGTTTTATGCCACTTATGATTTAATAAGGGAAATCAATAACATGGAAAAATTGTAATTGGCTTATTTAAAGGCTTCCATTTAGAAAATAATTAAAAAAACATTGCTGACACTCAGGTTGAGTCATTTCTATTTTTTTTTCCATTTTTTTCCAGGCATAATGCCAACTAAAATTTAGTGAAATTTTGAACAAAGTTATTAGATACCCTCGAAAGATGTATTCAAAAAGGGGAGTCACTCTAATTCTCAATTGCTCTTGATTTCCTTTTTTCCGCATTATCATCGAAATTTCTTCAAACCTTCCAATTATCTTGAAAAATTAGGGTTTTTCAAAATCTCTTTGTCGCAAAAAAAATCAGAATACATACGCACTTAAATTATACGAGGCGCTCCGGGTACGAAGGGCGAACTCAACATCGGACAATTTTTTTTTTTCATTTTCAGATTCTAGACCTCTTGGTGAATACACCCATATAATTTTTATGTTGAGTTCGCCCTTTTTTCCCCTTTTAATACGTAAAAACCGATATGCGGCAAAGCTCTAACTGCGATATCCGAGCGGGTACGAAGGGCGAACTCCACATCCTAGTCCACAACCCCCCACTCTTTTCCCATTCCAGGGCATGACTTTTCTGTTGAGTTCGCCCGTAACATAAAACTTTAAAATGCGAATATCTCGAAACTACGTTTTGTTGAGTTCGCCCTTCGTACCCGGAGCGCCTCATATGAACTCTACCTTTTTTGGATTTTGCAGTTGTTTGTTTTACCGTTGTGGATTGTGTAACATTTTTTTAAATATATCAGTGGGCTTTTAAGGATTCGTAATTGCTAGGATCAGTCATAACAATAATTTTGTTCATTTACCAAACAATGAAGATCGTTTTCCTTTGAAACGTAAAGATAAGCTCAAAGGAGTAAAGCCCCCATTGATACCAAGAGGTCTCGGACGTATGATTCAACTCGAACAATCCAAGCGCAATTAGACCTTATAAAGTAAGTTTCTACACAGCGAGAAAACGTTAAAAAAACCTCCCTTAAGAGGTTTCAAAATAGTTGGACAAAATTTTAATTGGTTCTTTTAAATATCCTGAAAAGGAACTAGAAGTCACAGGGTCAAAACCGAAGAAAAAGTAGCTTCAAATTTTTTTTTATTTATTGATGAAATACTTGCTTTTTTTTGTGACAAGAGGTAAACGGTTTTCTTTTAATTGAGCCTCCTATGACATCCGAAGAATCCTTCCGGCGAAAAATGTCTTGAGAAACTTGGGGAATGTTTTAACTTGGATCGGTCTTAAGAGTCACTCGCTCTCACATAAAGACCCCTCCCGATCCTTTTAGTCGATTAGAGAACTGTCATTAGTTTCAAACGTCTTCGCGAAAACGCGGAACTTCACCCCCGACCTTCCCACAGTAACCAATATAATTCTTCGCAGTTTCTAATGCGGTTTTCCGAGAAAAACGTACGGTTTCCGCGTTTCATTGGATGGCGATTAAGAAAACAAACAATAAGTTCATTGTACAGGATCCGCTTTGAGAATAATCGGGGTTACGTACGTGTAGACGGAATGTTGCCTGTTTAAAAGGCTTCGATGTCCTTTCTCGTCGAAGTGATTCACGAACGCGCTTGACAAAAAGACCTTGAATTGATCTCTCAAACCAGACCGCTAGATTTATAATATAATAACGTTTACTATAAAAATATATCTATAATTTCCTCTAAAAAATAAGGATATTTTTAAAAAATATAAAAATCGCTAAGCAATCAATGTTCTATTAAAAGAAACCTTAACGATAATTATTTTTTTAGTGTTCTTTGTGTAATTTTATATTGTATTATGTATCAGGTGACTAATCCGGAGGTCGAAGGAACCAATTGGTATCGATCATTTTAACGTCAAAGGGACGACATAAATTGTTAATTTCTCGTCAATGCCATTGCCCTCAAAAAGAGAAATAACGAAAAAAAATAGACACTAATTTTTAATTAGCGAATTTTCACATCGAGCACTGGAATAGAAACCTCAACTTAGTGTCTATCAATTGAAAAGTTGAGAAGTTCTTATTTCTTCTGGATAAACGCAAAAAAAGTCTTCCAGACCACAAAGTTTTGAATCAGTTTTAAAATATGAGGCGCTCCGGGTACGAAGGGCGAACTCAACATCGGACAAATTTTTTAACTTCCTTAAAGAAGTTATTGTGATACCCTCGACGTCGGGTTTTTGGGAAGGGTCTTTCAGTTTTTTTTCATTTTCAGATTCTAGACCTCTTGGTGAATACACCCATAAATTTTTATGTTGAGTTCGCCATTTTTTCCGCTTTAATTACGTAAAAACCGAAACTTTAAAATGCGAACATCTCGACACCACGTTTTGTTGAGTTCGCCCTTCGTACCCGGAGCGCCTCATATGTAAAGGCTGTATCCACAATTTGGTTCTTAAAATTTCGGAATTACAAGAAGAATAATATAAAACTAAGCAGAATTTCGAAAGTGAGTCCTATTTCAAAATTTTAATCTAAAAACTTTTAATCTATCCCATGGTCAAGGATGTCTACCGGCTCTTCGGTTTTCTTCGCTGGAGGAAGGATCAACCAATGAGGTTCTGAAACTTCGAGCCGAAAATGTCATCCTTACGTTAATTTTTTTTCGCTATTTAAAAATTCTAGCTGTCTCGGACGATTAGAAAAATGGCGCAATTCTCGAAACAAGTGATAAATATTAAATACGAAAAAAGTCCTCTAAGATTGGAATCAGTGAATAATGATTGTGGTAAAGTAAACGAATAACTTTCGGTTTTGCGGGAAAGGTTAGAGCCCGAAGGTTGCGCAAATGAAACATGTTCGAAGTACATTTTTTTCTAAAAAACAACTTTGAAGACCTATTTGGATTATTCTGAAATGTACTCGTTGGCGATCAAGATTAAAAAAAGCGGCGTACTTGAAAATCTGGCGTATAAAGCGCGGAGCTATTTATTTTCTTATAATTTTATTATGCGTTTCTGACTGAAGGCGGCCGACAGCGCTCGTACAAGTCCGTGAATTCAACTAGGCTTGGCTAGACGTACGGAATTTATGGCAATAAACTTGACTATCAAGTATCTAAGAAATGTACTTCTCTCTGAAAAATGCACCCATGGAAAAAAATATTTTCTAATAAAAATAATAAAATAATAATAATGTAAAATGAAAAATATGAGTGGAAAGTGAATGTCCGTCAGTTTCTACTTTTTTAACGCTAGAAAAAAATGGCAAAACAAGCTTTTCTAGCGATTTAATGTACGCTTTACACCTAATTAACATTATTTTCTTAAAACTTGCTACCCGATTAAAATATCGAGGTCAATTTGTTCAAAATTGTTAGCAAAGCCATCTAGACGAAGGCTCGATTTTTTAAAAAACGTGGGTAGTATTCTAAATAAAAATAGAAATCGATCGCGAAGAGGCTAAAAGGGATTCTGAAAAAAGATTGAAACCCCATAAAAAGCGACGTTTTCCGGTAAAGTTGTTTAACGTCGTGCTGACGTCATTCGAGGGCTGACGTTCTTATCGAAGTCTAATTACCGAGAAAGATTTCACGGGATAATAAGCCCATTAAAAGATCGCACGATCCCTTTTGATTTTTCCTCGTCTTTTCATCCACCCATTCCCTCAAAAGATTTTCGTCTACAATAACAAGACTGTGTGGGGTCCCTGAACTAAAAAGGGCGCCGAAAAGAGAGGGAAAAGAGATTCTTATAAATAAAAAGAATTGGGCGTATTATAAGTTTTAATTACTGGAGTTAAATAGGCGAGAGTCGGCATCATTTGTGAGTCATAAAGTCGGCTTGGATATGAAGATTTGAGTTTTTTACATCCCTCCTATTAAGAATTCAGATTTGACCAGACGATAGAGTTCACTCTCATCGATCTACCAACGGAGACCAACTGATACTATAATAGCTGACCTTGGCTCAAAAACCACTTGCATTACTTTTTTCTCTCCCCAACCCTTGAAGCTTAATTTGCAATCGTTGATGCTTACAAAAATAAAATTTATATACCCCACAAACCTAGTAGATTGGATTTGTCCTCCATATTTTGAGCCAGAGAAAGCACCACTTTTACTTTTATCATCCCTGGATTTTTCTTAATGGACCTCTGTTCCTCCATATCTTGCTGATTGCTGATTGGTCAATTCGGAAGTGACCGAATAGAACCAGTTTATAAACGAGAGAAAAAAATTTTTTTATGAACAATAAATAATGCGATTTTAGATTTTTATTAATTGCTGTATAGAGACCGGTTCAACCTATCTTCGAAACAGAGACACATATTAATGTGGCCGGTGCGAAAAAAAAGTGGAAGTGGTAGCTTGAAAAAAAAAGTCCACCAACTGATGAGACGGCTTATTAGACGGTCGCGGCCTTCGAATTTATCCTCTTTTACTTTTTGTTGCCCCATCCGACGATTATGTTGCAAAATTGGGTTAAATTGTCGAACGCCCTTCTTTCACAAAAGCTCATCTGGTTACTGGACTTGTGAAGAAAAAAAATCGATTACCGGTTCGGCTATAAATCATTCTGATGCATTTTATTTATAAAAAATATAATTCCTTAAATTTTCGTCCTTACGTAACATTTTTAGACGTGCGACATTTTTAATACGCGGATATATTTCTTGCCAAATCTCGGTCTCTTAAGGAGAAATATATTGCGACCTTATAACCTTCTTTGTGAAAAATTCCATTGGATAATAAATGAGTATATTAATCATAACAAGATCACAAAAATAAAATTCTACGACCTAATATAGCCTGAAATATTTATTTTTAAATTTCGAAAGATACAAAATATAAGAAAAGATGGTAGCTACAGGATTTATACTCTTCATAAAAATTTTGAATTTAAAAATAGAAAAGTAAAAATTTTTAAAAGTACAGCCCAGAATTTAGATTTTTGTGAAATATCACCCTGAAAGCCCCTTAAAAATTTACGTTGATGAAAAAATTTTCTCTCAGAGTTCACATCGTCTATGAGAACTAAAATTTTAAAATATGGGCAAGAGTTTTTTTTATTTATAAAAGTAATCCTGTTCATTTTTTAATTTAGTTTAAAATATATTTTTGTAGGCTATAAACTAGTAAGAGTTATAGGCTTGTGATGTCAACCCGTATGTTGTCATATTGGTTAAATAAGGCATAAATTCTTAAAGAGAAGTCAAAGCAGACGAAGAGGAAGAAAAAAAAGTGACTTTAGCCTTTTTCTTTCATAAAACATAAGCAACTAATCGCCCGTATATTACAAACGTATGCCAAACTTTCTCCTGATTTTATCCTCCTCCGTTAAAAAATAGTGCCTAATAAATTCGCGAAGCACTTTTGTAAATATTAAGTATTTTAACGTCTTAAGGAAAATTTAAAAAAAGGTGCAGTTATATTTTTTATTTAAATTTTTTTTTTTTTTAAATATTGTTTCTAGAATCTCGGCGGTATTTTGATTGATCATTGAGATTCCTCAGTCATGTCATTATATAATTTTTTTAAATAAATAGAACCGAGAACGTCATTAAAGGATATTTTATGAAATAACATAGTGTGAAAATATGGCAAGGATGTTTTTTCTTGGATAATGGGGGATAAAATAGGCTTGTTAAATTAATGAAAAAAAATATTTCCATCGGGTAAAAAATCTTTTGGATTCAACGAGCTACCCCCTTGGATTAAATGAAAGCCCAAAGGGGAATTTCGCCCACGTCTTGTTTTTGGTGACGCCTACATTTTCGCTTTGTAGTATAATTTAATTGAGGGAAATCATTGAAGATATTATTCCATTTATATTAATTGCGAAATGAATTAAAAATCATTCAATGTAGAACTAAAGAAATTGATCGATTTGGCGAAGAAGATAAGCCACGAAGTTTCTCGGACAAGATATGAAAAACTAATAGACATAAGACATTGAGGAAAACTCCCTAAATTAATCAAATACAAAGGCGGTTATTTAGCCATATCCAAGTTTTTTTTTTGAAATTTTTAGGGAAGTATAAAGGAGGAGAAGTATAACGGAGGGGGAAGTATAAGGGAGAGGAAGTGTAACGGAGGGAGAAGTCTAAAGGAGAAAGTATAAAGGAGGGAAAGTATAACGGAGGGGGAAGTTAACGGGGGGGAAGTATTTTTTTTGAAAAATTTTCCAAGTTTTTTTTTTGAAAATTTTTAGAAGTATCAAGGTAGAAGTAATGGGATTTTTGCTCAAGGGAGGTCCTTCTCGTAACGCGTGGAATTATGAAATTTCTCCCTACTAAAATAATAATTAATGTAAAATAATTTTTTTACACCTAAATTCGTAAGAAATATAAGGAGTAATTGGTGAAAATTTGGTAAAATCGGATGAATAGTTCGGCCGCAGCGAATTTTTTAAAATTTCAAACAGATAACTTCGCCATTTTTTCGAAATTCAAAAATTGCCCTCGTAGTTTTTGTTCACCGACTTGGTGGCCGTACTGTGTTCCGGTAAAAATGCTACGGCCGGCCGGTACCACAGACAAAGTTGAGATCGGTAAAGATCAATATTCGATTTGACCCTCCAGGGTCTGGAAGACCCTTCCCCATAAACCAGACGTGGAGGGTATCACAATAAATTCTTTAAGGAAGTTAAAAGGTAAATTTTGAACTCCGAAATTCTGCTTTGTTGAACGAGAAACAAGGAAAATCGCCGAAAAATATGGTAAAAAAACCGTTTTTTGGGCAACATAATGCGAAAATAACCCCAAAAAATAGAGTTTTTTATCTCTGTTTCAAAAAAGAAATTTTCTTTAAAAAAATATGTGCATATTTTATGGGGCTTGATTTATTCAAGAACGATAAATTTTGCGGTTTCATAAACAACAAATAAAATTTTACATTTTTTTACTGTCGGGGCACTTCAAGATATGGAGTTGCGAAAAAAAGAAAAGAAAGAAAAGAAAAAAAAGTTTTTATCTCGGACGTTTTAGAGATAACCTCAGGTGTTAAATTCCGATCGGGTGAGAACCTTTTGTTTAGCGGAGGGGCCTTGAAGGAAAAGTGTTGCAAGTGGTGAACTCTGACATGACAGGACGCCGCGCACCTCGGGAGATAAACCCAGATTATCTCCGTTAAACCACCCACTCTTATTCCAGGACGAATTTTAAATTGTAATGTGATATTGGCGTTCGAAATCATGAATTTCATTACCTTATTTTGAAAGATTTCTGTATTATTTTTAAGAAATTTTACGTTGTTGTTCAAATTTGCATGTTACCTAAAATGTTGGCCCATTTTTTTAAACTGTATAAAATTATTGTAAAAAGACCCATGTTTTAAGGGAGGACAGGGGTATTTTATTACTGTAACACCTACTCGATGGGTCCCTTTTCTTCAGTATTCGACTACTGCACAATAAACCATGAACGGCATGTACCGAAGAATCGTGCGGTTATGTAAATCCGAACAACCCCCGCGGTCCGAACTGAAAATGGATTTTCGAACAACATTAATCTGAATATATTTCAATATTGAGGATGTAGAAACTTTGCCTACCGGCAACGCCAGCATTTCTAAACGGTAAATCATCTTAGATTTAATATATTGTATATTGAAAGATTTTCGGCATGATGGGAAATAAGTAAACACATGTACCTACTATTTATGGGAATTTTTAAAAATCCTTCATCAAAATTGAAATTTCTAAGGTAATAAATATCGACAGTTTTCCGGTTTTCTTTCCGCTATTGCTAGTCGCCTGAGGGTGAAGGGTTTCGAAATACAAATACGGTAGAGAGGTTCAAAAATCGCCCGGGGTCTGTAAGTACTTCGAGAACGGAGAAGGTAAAGTCCATTCATCAGGTACCTCTGGCATTGAGAAAGGCTAATGAATTTATTGCGGGTCCCGGTCAAGTATCAAAGATTTATTTTGATAGCAATGTTAACAAGAAACCTTGACTTCTCGTTTATTTACAATATCACCTTAAACCTCTTGAAGACTCAATCAACAATAAAAATTCTGCTATTCAGAAACCTCTCCAGCAGTCATTTTACTTATAAGATCTTGAGTGTATACGTGTCGACATAATGCAATTTACCATAATGCATTTGACCATAATAGCAGAAATCGCTAGTTACCGTTCACCAAAAAATCTGCAACTCAACATAAAGAAAATAGTCGAAAACGTTGAACATAATACGTCCACCATAAAGAAGAATTTAACACTTGTCGCGCAAACGCAGTTGAACACAAAGGAAACTTTCATTTTAATCAACTTGTCGTTTCGCCATAAAACTGTTTCTGTCGTTCGGGCATAATACATCTCACCATAAACTAGAGATAGCCAAAGAGCTAGCCTATTTTCGCCTTTTAAACGCGATTATGGCGAAACGACAATAAACAGTTCACATAATGCAATTCAACATAAAGCATCTCACCATAAACTAGAAAAGCAACTAGCGATTGATTTCCTCGCGAGAGGAAAAAAATTAGCCCCTAAGTGTCATAAAACGATTGATCCCATTGGCTACCCCTTGCTTTTCCAAGTTTATGGTGAGATGCTTTATGTTGAATTGCATTATGGTGAACGGTCAAGTTTTAAGGTTTTTGTCGTTTTTTAAGCTTGCTCTCTCTAGTTTATGGCGAGATGTATTATGCCCAAACGACAGAAACAGTTTTATGGCGAAACAATAAGAGCCAGAGAGGCTTTTATGGTAAGAAGCATTATGGTGACTTGCACTTTTTTATGTGACTTGCATTTATTGAAAAAGTCGTTTATGGCGAAACGCTTTATGTTCAATTGCATTATGCCGAAACGCATTATTGTGACTATGTCGAAATGCAGACTTTTTATGTTCAACTGCATTAGGGTGAAATGCGTTATGTTGAACGGTGTTCTCCTATAAGATCAAAACATTTTTAATAATCTAGGGAAAGAAAGTTAATTAATTTTTGAACTGTAACTTTTAAATGCTGTGAAAGGGTCGAATAGTCAACGTCTTGATAATTCCGCTCACGTCATGTCCATACCCCCGAGGTACTTCTCACGGGCTGTCCTCAGGGAAGGAGCAAGGACGTTTGACGAGAATTTCTCAACCTTAAGCCTATTAACGGTCTTCAATCTTTGCGCCACTTTCTCACGGAGCAATTTTTTTTTCCTCGCTAGCTTTTTTTTAAATCGGATTCCAAAGGAATGAGACAATTATGCGATTTAGGAAGCAGGAAAAGAACACTTGCTAATAAACTAAGGTGTTAACGTATAAAATTAACTTTTTTTTGCCCCCTTATTCTACAGAACTGTAGCTACGACTGGATAATTAGCAGGGGGGTTTTACGTTTTCGCGTTCTACCCCGGTTATTGATTCTCGTGGAACGTGACCTTGTCCTCAACCCCCTTCACGGCCACCCCCTTCAGGGGTAAATAACTGCTCTTCTAAAAAATTGAAATTTTTAATTTTCAAATCCATTCTAAGATAGTTTCACGTGACAAAATAGAGGACGGTAAAGTCGATATTCGTAAAGTACAAGTTTAAGGTCATCGTATGCGTGTTGAATATGCAAACCGGGAATTCAAACTATTCTCACGAAACTCGTACGATTTCGGCTCCTATTATGTCGCCGGTTGAGTTGTTTATGAGCTTTTCGTTTTCATTTTGTCCCTTTCGCCCTTTTCAACACGATTCCGGAGAATTTTAAAGTGCAATAAAGTCATTTAAGAAAGTTTTACCTTCATTTTTTAATCTTCATAATGTTAAATTTTTTTAAAAAAAGTGAAAGGTGTTTAAAATTTATAAAATTTAACCGTGGCCGACTTTCTTATGTCTTAAAAGCTTTTATTGAAAAAAATACAATGTTCTAAAAACACTAATAATTTTAAACGTTCCAAACATTCGGAGTCTAATCTTGTTTTCGACACTTTGATTTATATAATCGTTTTTCAATAAATTTTAAATTTTTAAATAGGACGACAAATTACATCCAAAAAATTTAAAAAGCTTGAAAATAGTTAAAATTGCAATCTTAAATTTATAGTTAAGAATCTTCTGATTTATGTAAGTTAATGGGTGGTAATTTTTTTGTATTTTTTTCCCCTTGGACATTAGGTATGTATTTACGATTTCTTTTCCATTAGTCGAACTTAACTGATTTATATTATAGGATTTCTTCTTCCCGATCCCTATAGGAATCCTTGACATATTCTCCTATAACCTTTTCTAATTTTCAAATTAAAAGTTAATTTTTATTATAATTAAATTGATTCTAGACATATCAGGGCGCGTACTAATTATTGAAGGTTCATACAGCCTCATAAAAATTTATTTAAATGTTAAGTTCGTACTTCCTAGGCCCTTAAGCAATGCCGACACTAGTAGGGAGCAAGGAAATATTTTTTTGGGAGGAAAAAAATTAAGATTATTGCTAGTTGAAGACTTAAAAAAAATTGTGAGCCGGCATAACTAAAGTGAATTTGCCTAAACTCTCGTTATCATAAAGGAAAAATTAAGATATTTAAAAAAAAATCGCATACCTGTAGTCATATCAGAATGATTGAAGAATTTGTAATAAAATGAGCAATTAAATTTCGCGGGTTCCCGAGGGAAAACGTGGTTCGGCCGGTAGCTTCCCCTAATTTTTTCGAAGTTTGGCGGGTGCCGGTTCCGTTACGAATGGGGTCGAGAAACTTTGTTGAATGAAAATGATGACGCTGTTGCTACGCACCCTCCATTCAGGCATGGTTCACGGAAAGGGGGGAGTCTGCGTCATGAACCCACCCTTAAAATAAGGGTGTAAAAGGCACCCACGCAGCTGATAAATAAAGGCCTCTCCTTCAAACTTCCCCCACCCTTATACAGAATATACGTCAGAATATTTTTTCATCAAAAAAGCCTCCCTTTCTACGTAAACCAACTCAATTGAAAAATTTAATTTCCCTTCATAAAAAAAATGGATAAATCAAATTATTTAAAAGTTCAGTAATTTTAGACCCACTAAAGTTTTAAGGATTTCTACAAAATTGTAGCTGACAGAAAACATGACTAGCCCCCCCCCCCCCCCCATATCAGACCCTTTGAAGTACGCCCTTAACATAACCAAATATGGCGAAAGCCTCCACTTGGGCACATCATCAACCCCCTTCATGAAACTTCCACACTCACTGAGCAAGGCCACAAAATAGGGTAACCTGAGATCAAAAATAATTTACCTACATGTCTAACTCAATAAATCATTGAGTATTTCATCTGAATGATTGAGTTAAAATATACTCAATGATGCATAGGAATTTGTCCGAAACTGTGTAACCCGGTTTTGAATAATGAAAAACTTTTATTTGACGACTAGATAAATTTTAATAAATAATTTCGTATACGTATAAAACAAGAAATTATTAAATATTTAAATTTTTTAAATTTAGAAAGTAGATTGTGGTTTGTGCGATATCTGTCGCTGAAGAGGAAAAGCCTACTGGTTTATCGATCGCTTTTGCAACACCTTCTAGTGGAACTTAATTTCTTTAATTATTTTCAATATCATCAATTTTTTTATTTACTTATTATTATTTCATACACAAAAATAACCTACCTCATTTTTTATTATACTTAATGCTTTATGGTTATTTAAAAAAAATGAAAATTACGCCATTCATAGACAGTTTCAGGACTATCAATTTTCAGTAAAGAGTTTTATTTAATTTATTAATTATTTACAATACTTAAAAATGATATACTTTTAAGTTGACTATTTATTTTGGTAATAAAAACGTAGAATCTGCTTCTGAAAGTACAGGATGCAAGAAAAGGGTGTTTCTCATTTTCATTATTGAACTCAAAAAACAATCTATATTAAATCTCATAAATCTTACGGTTTTTTTGCGCTTATTTCATAATATTAGTTACTAATATAATAAGATATTTTACATACATATTTAGGTAGTAAAAAAGAACAAGCCTAGGCCTTTATGCTGCCATTAGCAAACCATATTAAAAAGCGCTGTAACAGCTTGGAATAAACCTTTTTATTTATGAGCAACTTCTGTTCAAGGCTATTTTTGTTATTTTTAATAGTGACAGTAATAAACTATTTTATTGAAGTAAAGGATTTTAACAGTTACTTAAGTAACCTATTTTTCAGTTGATGGTTTTGCCTTTTTAAATGAGGACAAAATAAATCATGTAGGGAATTTTTCTTGAAGCATTTTATTATTTTAGCGGGTGATCGATATGGTGGAAATTTTCGAGAAGGAGATGCGTTCTTGCGGAGATTTTCTGAACTAAAATGTTAATTTTTCGAAAGGAGAGAATCAAAATGTAAAGACTGCTCAGAAAGTTTTTTTTTTTACGAGAGACAAGAAAGTGGCAGAAGTTGCAAAACGGGTCATCTTCTGTGAGAACAAAAAGAAGAGACGGGATCAAAACAAATCAAACCAGTTGACGACTGAAAGTTCTTCCTTCTTTTTTTCGCCAAAGTAAAACTCGGCTCATCTTCGTGGTTTACTACCACTAAGTGTCAGTGGGCGAACTCTTCTCGGGACCTAAGGATTTTATGGCTCCCTGGTCAAAAGAGCCGGCGGGAGACGCCTCGGCATCCAGATATTTTTTATTCACGTCCCACATTTTATGTAAGCCATCTAAAATGAGTAAAAACAGGTGAGAGCTCAGTTTTTTTCCGGCCAAGAGTTATGGGAAAAATATACAGGTTGAAATTTTATTCTTCAATATTTGCGGCCTTCCTCATTCCTGATCAATATGGGAGATTATTTCAAAATAAAAAAAAGTTAATGATCCTTGCAAAAAAGGATAAAAAATTAGTTCCAAAAAATCCGTTTGTGTTAAAATCTTTTCTTCTTTGTAAAAAATTACGACGAAACTATTCATCGGATTTTCTTATATAATAAACTTTTGAAAAGAGCTCGTCAAAACCAACAAAATGGCTAGCGTTTTTTTGGAAAAAATTTTATAGTCGAAAAGTAAGCCTTCCATTTTCCAAAAGAAAACTTTTTCGGAAAAACTGCTCCCAAGGCCGCCTTGAAATTCCCAAAATAATGAGAACTAGCTTTTTAAAAAATTTCCGACGATTTTTTGTGCCTAAATATAGGAAAGTAATTTTAGGTATCTTCCCACTCTATCTAACACTTGAATTTTGAGGTCGCCTGAAAAGAAAAGAAATAAGGAAAAAGTCCGTCCTCGTTAATCATGTGGTCGTGATATCGCTGAAAATTCGTTTTCGAAGAGGCCGTGTCGGGAAGTTGTCAGAGGGGGGCGAGAGTTGGCTCGTTGTTTATAGCCTTGATGACAATGTTATATACTATGGGTCGTACTAATTGCCAGCGAGTCTGTGTCACGGTGAGAGAGGGGAAAGTTCCCGCGGGGGATGGGAAACGAGCGTGGGCGCATCGGCGGAACTCGTCGTGTGTTTGTAGTCGCTACATATCTCATTCACTGTGCACACACTCTTGCATATTTTATGTTTCCACGCTTGACTCGGGACGTTTATCAAAAAGAGTTAAAGGAAGAAAATTCAAATTCGAACTCGAAACGAATTCTGCAATATTTTTTAAAAATCACGAAAAAAAATGGCCAAAACCACCTTTACATGCCTTTTAATCAGCTTTATTTCAACAGCTTCTTACAGATCTTTTTAATAAGATGCGGATTTGACGCATTGAGTGTTCGTTAGTAGTTCAGATTTTTTACTTTCACTCCGTTAACGACTTAGTTCAATAAAACCTTGTAACTTTGCTTCGCATTACAAAAAAAGATCTTTTGGACATCTACCACAATTTTACACTATTTTTAGCATAATAAATTTTAAAATGGCTTATTGCACCTTTTGGTATATCACGTTTTGTTCAAGCTACATAAATATTGTTAAAACTTTTACAAATTAACACTTTCACCATAAAAACAGTTTAGAGAATCTTTGAATCTGTGTTAAAATGCATTTTATACCCATTAAGGTTTATTTAAGTCACGGAGAAAATGAATTATTAAATGTTGAAGAATATTGAAGCAAAAAAACCATTCGAACTTTGAAATTTGGTACCTGCTTTTTGATAGAAGTCAAGATTTTTTAAAAATTGCATGAAATTTTTTTTACTACTTTTAAAAACGCATAAAGTTCTCTGTTTCTCATTTCAAATACAAAAAAGCCTCATAAAAAAAATCCTCGGTTATTAACACGCTTATTTGCTCTAATTTTAGTCTTTTTTCTTCCTAAACTACTGTTTGTTTCCGTAATTAAACTCAAAAAAACGTAAATGAAAAGTAGCAATTATTATATAGAGAGGAATGTTTTATACTCTTTCGAAATCCGATAAACGATCGGTGGGTACACAAGGGATTATTAGGATAGACGAAGTTAATAACAGTAAATGATAGTTGTCGAGCTCCGGGGGTAATTTGACCAGAAACACTTATCCAAGGATCCTGCAATTTCCAATTAAACTACCTTTGAGTCTGGTTAAAACCGAGAAAACCAATCGTCAACGTCTTAGGTAATTAAAATACGAGTTATCCTCTTCCTTTGTCCTTTTTATTTCGAATCCTTAACATTCTAGCGCTTTTCATTATTTTAGTTGCCACAGAGGAAAAGGCATTAATCTTTGAATATAATGCAGACGTTACAAAACCATTCAATTGAGAAATGCAAACAGGTCTTTTTTGTGTTATATATTTGTAGTACAATAGGTCCCAATTAGTGGTTAGATTACGGAGTCATTAGAGAGGGTGTGCCCTCAGTCATTAGCGTCTTCTCGATCTTTATGTGCCGCCTTTCTTTTTTAGAACATCCCCATACTTTTTAAAATAACAAGGCGGGAAAAAATGGTTTATGTAAAAGCCTCTTTGGATACCAGGATTGTCGCGAGTGTCAAAAAATTTAGAGCCTGTCAAACGGATATGAAGACGTTGAAGCAACTGTGTTAAAGATCACGTCCTAACTGGTTTGAAGGGGGATACTTAAATGCTGTTCTGATTCCTTCCTCGGACTTGATCACGTTCCCCAACGGGGCGACACATGTAGAATATTAAGACACGAGTCCAGTAATGAAGAGCTCCCCATGTTTTTAACCATGTCGCGAACTCCATGTCCTTTCATTTTTTATATTAAAAAATATCGAGATCTTCTTTCTTCTATTTCAATTGGGAATCAACGGAAGAGAACCTTCTTAAGCAGAAAGAACACATTTCTAAAAGTATTTCGAAAAAATTAATTTTAACACATTATTTACCATGTCGCGAACTCCATGTCCTTTCATTTTTTATATTAAAAAATATCCATCTCTTCTTTTTTCCCTCTCAATTGGGAATCAACGCAAAAGGATCTTTCTTAAGATATCAGCTCATCTTTTTTCCATTTCAATTGGGAATCAACGCATGAGGACCTTTCTTAAGATATCCAACTCATCTTTTTTTCCATTTCAATTGCTTATCAACGCAAAAGACCTTTCTTAAGATATCCAGTTCTTCTTTTTTTTCCCTTTTAATTGGGAATCAACGCAAAAGGATCTTTCTGAAGATATCCAGCTCATCTTTTTTCCATTTCAATTGGGAATCAACGCAAAAGGACCTTTCTTAAGATATCCAGTTCTTTTTTTCCCTTTCAATTGGGAATCAACGCAAAAGGATCTTTCTAAGATATCCAGCTCATCTTTTTTTCCAATTCAATTGGGAATCAACGCAAAAGGACCTTTCTTAAGATATCCAGTTCTTCTTTTTTCCTCTCAATTGCTTATCAACGCAAAAAGACCTTTCTTAAGATATCCAGTTCTTCTTTTTTTCCCTTTTAATTGGGAATCAACGCAAAAGGATCTTTCTTAAGATAACCAGCTCATCTTTTTTCCCTTTCAATTGGGAATCAACGCAAAAGGCTCTTTCTTAAAATATCCAGCTCATCTTTTTTTCCCTTTCAATTGGGAACTAACGCAAAAAAAATTTTTATTCCAAATGAAAGAGTACAAAAAATTAAAAACAATGCCGTTTGAATTTTTTTCCTGCGTTGAAAAATAGATTTTTAATGAATTTTTGAAAATCGCCTTTTCTTACTTTTGATAAGAACGTTCTTTCATGAGGGGAAGGGAGCGTGACGTCACTCTCGCCCATTTCGGGCCGACTACCCTACGTTCTTCTATAAGGATCTGATCGTACTCACGCTCTTCAACCCTTGGACTTCCACTTGGTCTTAATTTTATGATCGTATCCAGTTCACAGACTTGTTGTGTTTGTCATTTAAACTTTTATAATTATTTTTTACTACTTTTTATCTTCAAAATGGTCAGATAGGTACAAAACTTGTCGGATAAAAGTACTGGTTTGAAGAGCTTCCAACGAAAACTTCCTTAAAGAGAAGTAACAATATAGGAGGGGGAAGTATTTTTTTTTGCGAAAATTTTTCCAACTTTTCATTTTTTTTTCAAAAAATTTTCCTAGTTAGTTTTTTCGAAAATTTTTTTAAGTTTCTTTTTTGAAAAATTTCCCGGGTTTTCTTATTTAAATTTGCGTTTTTTTTTCTAAGTTCTTTTTTTCCGAATTTTTTTTTTTTTAAGTGTCAAGGAAGAAATAATGGGCTCTTTTTTAATTTAAATTTTAAGGGATAAAAACAGGATGGAAGAATAGATTACAAAAATTTGCCCCTTTAAATTAAATTTAAATTTACCAGTGGTTGTTACCCACCAAAAATTTCCATTAGATGTATCATAATGGGCTCTTTGTCCTATGGATGTGCCTCTCGTAATGGGTAGAAGTAAGAAATTTCTCCCTACTAAATAAAAATTAAAATTAAAAAGTGGCAATTTTTTTATACCAAAAATTCTTAAAAAATATAAGGAGTAATTGGTGAAAATTTGGTGAATATCGGACCAGCGGTTCGGACGCAGCGAATTTTTAGAAATTTCAAACAGATATATCTCCGCCATTTTTTCGAAATTCAAAAATCGCCCTCTTAACATTCTTGTTCACCGACTAAAGAAAATTGTGTGAAAATTTGGTGAAAATCGGGTGAAAACTGTGGCCGTAAAGTGTTCCGGAAAAAAATGCTACGGCCTCATGCTACGAAGCTAGGGAGCGGAATAGACGGGAATGACGTCACGTTTTCGGTCCCCCGCACCGCCCATCAGAAGCTTCTTATCACTATCCAAATTTCAAAAATTCATTAAAAATCTATTTTTGAACGTAGGAAAAAAATTCAAACGGCATATTTTCTATTTTTTTCTGCTCTTTAATTTAATATATTTCAACTTAAATATTTTACTAACGTTAGTTCCTAATTGGGTATCAACGCAAAAGGACCTTTCTTAAGATATCCAGCTCATCTTTTTTTCCATTTCAATTGGGAATCAACGCAAAAGGATCTTTCTTAAGATATCCAGCTCATCTTTTTCCCTTTTAATTGCGAATCAACGCAAAAGGACCTGTCTTAAGATATCCAGTTCTTCCTTTTTCCCCTTTCAATTGGGAATCAACACAAATGGATCTTTCTTAAGATTTCCTGCTCATCTTTTTTTCCCTATCAATCGGGAATCAACGCAAAAGGACCTTTCTTAAGTACATTTCTAAAAGTCTTTCGACAAAGTCTAATTTCTAACACATTATTAAATCATAGAGTGACATTCAATGGTGATAGAATTCCAATAGATCATAGTTAATTGCTAATAATTGACCTCCACTTGGTATTATTAGCCTTCATAATTGTAGCTTTTTTCTATATTCAACTTAGCAAGTAACCTTTTCGTATTTTCTTTTATGGGAATGACAAATGAACGTTTCTGAAAACGATTTTGAGGTTTCCATTGTTTATACATTGCCCTTTTAAGCAAAGACGGTGATAAGCAGCTTTTTGCATCGAAACTTTCGTAACATTGAACAAAAGGAGCTTATAGAAAAAAAGGTTGAGGAGGAAAGAAGTCTGTTTCATACATTTTAATCGAGTCGTGAAATAAAGAAGTTAACCGGCCGACCAAATAATATATAACGTGAGATTCGAAAAAATTGAATTAAATCCTGAAATGGTAATTTAAAAAGCCACAAAACTCGTGAATATATTTTTTTTCCATCCTATTTTCCTCTCTTTCTCTTCTTCGGTTAAGCAACGTGTTGCGGAACATGTCGAACGTTATAGCGTGTCGGATTCGCTGGGGTGAAAAAAGGTAAGTAATCACCGAGGTCTATTACACCCCGAAGGGCTATTTATTAAGAATCTATAGAACTCGACACAAATTTCGCCACAAACGTGTACGAAATGGCCGACTATTAAAGTACATTAGGCTCCTCTAATGACACGAAACGTTTTACAATTATGCAGAACTCAACATTATCGAAACCTTTACCATTCTTTTTTTTTTTTTCAAAACGCTATCCTTTCAGAGATATTATTTATTAATAAAAACGTCAACTTTTACTAAGAAAATGCGATAAAAATACAATTTTAGCACAGTTTAGTAATTGAGGCTAAAAATGGATACTTCAGAGGACATTTAAATTCATGATAAAAACGTGTTTTTAAAAATATTTTTCGCTGTAGGGTGTCTTTTTGGTCCATAAAGTCGTCTTCTTAATTAATTAGGGTTTTCGAAATAAAATAATCTTGTTGCGAAATTAAAGGTGGCGATGTGAGAAGCGTATAAATTTAAAAGAAAAAAAAAAGTCATTCCATAATTTGTACGATATTATTAAAGTTGAGCCTCTTAAGATTTTAAAATTGAAGGCCAGTAAAGAACACGTCTTTATCATCCAGCGTTGAAATCACTCCCATATATTTTTTCGGACCGCTTTCACAATCCGATTGCGAACGCGGATTTCGGAAAAAGTGTGAAAAAAAAAATTTTTGGAAATTTTTTTTTTTTGTCTCTTGCGCGCGCTTTAACCCCGGCTTTGATTAATGCTTTGGGACGGGATCGTCTTCATCGGCGACCTAATGGAACTACAAGCTTCCCACTTGACTCTTCGAGTTCTCACGGCCTCCAACCTCATTTGTCTTTCCGAAGAAACATTAGCCTTATTTATAAATACATCGGAAATTAATAGGATAGAGTCAAGCCTCGATTAACGCCTCAGCGGCTCAGCTCAAAAGATCGTACCTGAAATTGCTTTTTTTATAATCTCTTATTTTATTTCACAAAAAAAAAATATTATAATAAAATAGGTGCTACTTATATATTTTTCAATATTTTTAGAAGAAAAATTAATTACGTTGGTAGCGAAATTTTTTTAAACCTCAGGACTCGTCATCAACGGTTTTTTTTAAAGAACCCGAGGAAGACCCTTCCCCAAAAACCCTCCAAGAGGGTATCACAATAACTTCTTTAAGGAAGTAAAAAATTTGAATTTGGCAATTTGCACAAAAAAAAATATTGCCACTTAGACCTTCAGTAATTTTTTTTTCTTTTAATTTCCTTCTGAAAAAATATTTTATTAGCCAAATAAAATTAGAGATGCTATTAAAATAAAAACTACCTAAAATCCTTAAGATGCGTAGGAATTCTAATATTTTTTGAGTAGGGCCTAACTTAAAGCTCCGTTTAGATGAACGTTTTATGAGGGTACGTGATACGTTGGCTAATAGCCAACTTCTCCTTGAAACAAATCAGTTGCTGGTGAAATACGCTCGGAGATATTTTGAATATTTTTTTTCTTATAAAAGCGGACATTTTATTAAAATTCTCTTTTTTCCGCTTATCTTGCATCTTAAGGCTTTCTATCAAATAAAAATTAATATATTGGTTCATTTGAATTTATAATTATTTACTATTTTTATCGGAGATAAGCTTTTTTTATTGAAAAAAATTTTAATGCTTTTTTTTTGCGTAATTGCAAATTCTGAGCATAAAATATTTTTGTTTTTATAACAATATTTTTTTATAACTGAAGGAAAACATAAATGAAAAGAAAAAAAAACTGCTTCTTTTTTGCTCTTTAGAGTTTATTTTCCGTGTGAAATCTTTAGATTTCCTCATTGATCAAAGCCTTAGAAGTTGAAACAAATGTTTAGATTTTCTAATACTTTAAAGCTCCGTAAATGGGTTTTAACTCCTTGTGCCTAGTTTGACCGTGACTTCCTTGAAAAAATCTCAAGATATCAAAGGATTCAGCCGTTTCCTTTTGGAAAAGACCTTCGCCTACCGTTTTTTCTCATAAATTGACAAATGTTATGATTGAATATTACGGTGTTTTTAAAGCGGTTGAAGGGAGTCGAATTCCGTCCTTAATTGAAACTTTTCATTTAAAATAACGAAGGCTTTAAAGTTTCTAATCACACCTTTCTCACGGTATCCGGCTGAACACGAGACCGGGAAGTGTCTCACACATGTGAAATATAAACCCCGGGATTATTAGTCGTACATTGAAACGGTTAGCCAAAGGTGGAGCTATGTATGTGCACCACCGAGCGGCCGGGTAATAAATTCTAAAAAACCCGCTCAGCAATCTATTGCTAATGCAATTAGTTCTGACTCAGCTCGACACATACGAAAAAAAGAAAAAATAAACTATTTTTTTCAAAAGAAATACATATTTCATACTCCATTGTTTTCTGGACGTAAAACGTAGGGGGAAGTATATGGGAGGGGAAGTATAACGGAGTGGGAAGTATATGGGAGGGGAAGTATAACGGACTGGGAAGTATATGGGGGGGGAAGTTTAAGTGAGGGGTAGTATAACAGAGGGTGAAGTATAACGGAGGGTGAAGTATAACGGAGGGGAAGTATAAGGGAACGAAAGTATAACGGAAGGGGATGTATAAGGGGGGAAAGTATAAAGGAGAATTTTCCAAGTTTGTTTTTTCGAAAATTTTCCGGTTTTTTTCGAAAAATTTTAAGTTTTAAGTTTTTTTTTTCAAAAAATTTCAGTTTTTTTGTCGAAAAAAATTTTGTTTTTCAAAAAATTTTCCGGGTTTTTTTTTTCGAAAAATTTTCTAAGTTTTAAGTTTTTTTTTTTTTTTTTTTTCAAAAAATTTTCAGGTTTTTGTCGAGAAAAAATTATTTTTTCGCAAAATTTACCGGGTAAGAAAATGCTACGGCCGGACGGCCGGAGGCCGGAGCCACAGACAAAGTTGAGATGGGTAAAGATCAATACTCGATTTTACCCTCCGGGGTCTGGAAGACCCCTCCCCAAAAACCCGACGTGGAGGGTATCACAATAACTTCTTTAAGGAAGTTAAAATATATTAGGGAAAAAATTAATAAATAGTGAGCTCTCAAAAATTTGAAGCCAAATAAAAGAAAGCCCAAAAAAAAACAAAAACAATTTGTCTAAAATTATGAGTGCCTTTTTAAGTCAAAATTGATTAGAATTAATTAATTTTTTTTTTTTTTGATATGAAAGTCCAAACGTCACGCTTGGGGCGTTTCAACACGTGCGCATTTAAAAAGAAATATTATAATGTGTGATAAATTAGTTTAAGACTCTCCGAGGCGAAATCCATCTGTCCAAGATGGGAGAAGAAGAATAGAGAAAGTTTTTTTTTTCTTATAGGGGATTGTCTTCGAATTCACCCTTGGGGCAGTCATTTCGTATTCTCACTCTCTCTTCCATCTCCCCTTCTTTATTCTAATTCGTTTTAGTTATTGTTTCTCCACCCCCACTCGAAAAACAAGTCTTTAAAACGTATTTATTGCCAAAGTTTCTAATTTTTAGCGAAGAAAATTAGTTATTTTTCTCAAACTATAATCAAATCGCACATTTTAAGTAGATCAAAGCACTAAATAAAAACCAGTTCGACTTATGAGCTCAATTACATTTAAAGAGAAAATAGGCCCTAATTTTTATGAGGTTGTTAATTAAAAATTGATTTTACAAACATTCCCAGGCGTTTTCGGAAGGTTTTTTGGGTGCGGCTAAACGTCGGATTTTCGGTATCAACGAAAATGACGAAAGTGTTGATGTAGAAGCGTTACATAAATTCGAAGATGGGCGTTGTGGAATCCGAACGGTAGTCATATGAATAATAACAGGTCCCGTTAGAAACTATAAATCGGCCGTACTAAAAATAAAATAAGGTAGCCGAAAAAATTCGTAATGAACGGGTCTAAGGGTACGCATTATGCCTTTCTGATGCAAGGTCGAGGATTCTCCTAATAGGCCGACTTCAAATTATAACATTTAGAGAAACGAAAAATTGCATAATACGTATAGCGGATTTTATTTTTGGACTAGTCGGTACCTAAAATATAATTAGGTTCTATTTTAGTTAAAATCTTAAACCCAAAATTTTTTACGACTCTACGTTACGTCTTCTTTCCTCAAAGTCTTAAAACACCTGTTAACCTTTCATCAAAAGAAAGTTTTTGATATCCCTAACAGTAGTATTTTCGAAATGGGTCTTCCAGATCCCGTAGAATCAATCGATCGGCAGAAAGTTTTCGGTTTTCTTTTGTTTGAAAGTTTGTAGTAATTTACGAATCAAAAAATCGTTATACGATCCGACTGAGTTGTATACGTGAACGACTCACTTCCCGACTCCGAGTCGGGAAGGTTATATTTTACGAAGGTTATTTTGTTATCTCGTTTAGTTTCGGGTTCCGAAATCAAATAGTTTCTCAACAAATTGGCTAAAATCGAAGAGGGAAATTGATTTCGTATTTTTTGAAAGGTAAAATTAAACTATCAAGGAAACTTTATACCCACGCTAAGTGAAAATCTGCGGGGACGTTTTAGGGGTAGGTAATTTCTATGTTATAGTTAATCGGAAAAACCATGTTTCGATTCATGAATTTGCTCTAGTGAGAACATTGTGAACTAACAGAGTCGTAACGACTCCTGAAACTGGGTTTAAAGCTTCTACGAGAAGATCTTTCCCGTTTTGTGAGTCGTAAACGGGAAGGGCAAGGATTCCCTGAAACTCTCTAATATTTCCGTGCGTCTGATTTCTTAGAAATAAAAAATGATTGATGTTAATTTTCTTTAGAATAATTCACAAATAATAATGGAAATAATGAAGCGATTCTTCACGCTCTCACTATTTAAATTCGGCAATATACCGGGTGGGAGTGTGAGGAAAGGGGGATACCATTTTTTCCGCCGGGGTGAAAAGTGAGAAGTGGTTATTGCTTTCTCGCGGCTGTAAATCAAAAATCCGCAGAATTCAATTTTAAAAGTCGTGATGGAAACCGTTCTTGGATCCTCTCCCTACACCGTCGGCCCCCGCCCCCGCCCTTTTATTATTTTTTCTCGCCTCAAACGGCAATCCCAATAAAACAGTAACGGGTCTAGAGCACGAGCGAGAAAGTGAAATTTAAAAAACCTAATAAAAGTCCAAATCAAAATACTTTCAATTAATTCAAACAGATAATAAAAAACGCCCTTTGTTTATTTTTAACCGGCTTTTGTGATTATAAGCATCCCTTGATAACCGATAATTTTGAAAGGTTTGAATTAAATTAATTAATTTTGTAGTGATATTTAATTTTCTACGTAATAAATATTCCAAATAAGGAATAGCTAAACAACAGTTGTTTCCCCAACATTATAATTAAGCATTTATGAGATAGAAACTCAGCTTTGGCACATTTCTTTTTCCTTTCTTTCTTGTACTAAACTTTTTTTAGTTTCAATTTTTGTCTGAAGGATTTTTTTTCTTAGGATTAAAATCGCTTTTAAAAAGACAAAAAACCTTAAATTATACAGACCCAACGAGAAGAACAATATTTTACTGAAGCCCTCATCGATTTTTGATAATAATCTTCTAAACTTTTTATAAGTGTTGTATTTCCTTGTTTCTAAACACTTGTAATTCCTGCAAATGTTTTTATTGATATACCTTGTATTTTTATTTTTTAAAAGCAGCCTTGAATCCGAGTATTCCAGACATCAATTACAAAGAAAGAAAAAGGACATTCTTCTTCGTCGGCGTCCATAAATCCTTGTCTTTGGGTGAAGGGGGGAAAAAATGTCCGATATTTGAGTTGATTTTTCGGTCGCAGTTTTGTAAACGGTATTTTGTGAGTAAATTAAAGTTGGCTTAAGTGCTACCAGGTTACACTCACCGTGAGAACGCCGACACGGTAGCCTAATGGATAAATTCCGTCCTTTTAGATTCTAGAGGGGGACAGGGTTTCCCTTCTTTTTTTACCTTCTTCTCTTTTTTTTCTTTCTAAGTCCTTCCCAATACCGAGCCTTCGAATAATTTGGATGTCTCAGCTTCCAAAGACGCCGGCTCTCGTTCCCGTCGGTTTGTCGTCCGTTCGACCAACACGGATATCAAAAGAAAGAAAAATGCCGATGGGAAGTGACAAATGGGTCAATTTTCCGAAAGGAGTTCTAAATACATTCGAGGATTGAAACTGAAAAGTTCAAACGGATGCTTCCGATTTTCGAAACCGCCTTCCGGGAGGGCCATCGAAAAAAATACACCAGAAACAACATTGGGCAAATTTTTAACCGAATTTCGATTTTATTGCGCCATATTTTATACCTGATGTCCCCTTCAACAACGTGACAAGACTAAATTCTCATCTATAATCCCTTTAAACATGACATAAAATATAAAAAAATATAAGTCTTCCTAACAGCGTTTTCCTTGTGTACAAAAAAAATTAAAGGCTGAGGGAAAAAAAAACCCCTTTACATCCTAAAAAACGTTAAAATTGAATCTAAACAGGAAGAAGTATAAAGGCGTATTTATGAAACAGTAGAGGTTTAGCCTCCGGTTTTTACAACCGCATAAAACTTTGAGGCAAAGCTCAATTTCAAGAGTATTTACTCGTCTTGATGAAATTTAACGATTTGACTTTGTGACCGTCCTTTGAGATTTGTGGCCATGGGAAAATCCTCCTTTACCGCCGACCGTAAAAACCAGGATCCAAGAATTTTTTTAATTATTAAATCTTTTAAGACATTTTTTAATGCTTATAAAAAAATCGCATTTTATAAAAAAACAGTTATGAAAATACGCAAGATGAAAACAGAAGTACAATTTGAAGAATCCCATTAAAACTGTTTTTTTATTTTATTATTAATGACCTGTCAAAAGAACAGCTTTAATGCCGCCTAAAATACCATTAGACTACAAGTCCTGAATGAATGATGAGACAATTGAAGTGTCACTTAAATCCCCTTTACCAGCCCACAATATTTTAACGAATAGCTTAACGCTTTTTCGCAAGATCTCCTTTCATACTTCGACATAAGTTAATTAAAATTCTTTCCGGAATCTTCGAGCTTATAAAAGCAAGAGGTCCCAGGTTCAAATCCCAGTTCGTGTAAATTTTTTTTCCTGAATTTTAGTTGGCCCGAAAACGTTGACGAAAAGGGGTTTCAGCTAATAAAAAGTAAAAGGAGGAGTTCCTTTTTGATGAGCCTTCTCTTCGCCTAAGCCAATAATTATTGCAAAATTTGGCTATAAAAACTGAAGAAAAAATCTAATATTTTAGAGACTGAGAAGTTAATAGTAAGATTTATGACACAATAAAATATTTGGGGAAAAAATGTGCTCCTTACCTTGTAATAAAAACATGACATTTTGGGAGGACATCGTTTTTATCCATATTTGAATTTGACCTAAAAAAGATATTTGGCATAAAAAAAGAGGGTGAGAAATTTTATTTTTAGGTTGAAGAGGTCGGAATCGTCATATTGCATCCTTTGGGTTCATCAGACTGATATTTCGTAACCGGGGAGTCCGATCGTGAACGGCTAATCCGGCGTGTTATTGTTGAGGTTCGAGATGGCACGTTCTTATTGTGATCGCTTACAAAACGCATCTTTTACCCCCCCAACGTCGACGCCCGGTCACTTTCACTCAGACGCCCACCACATCGGTATACGAAACGTCACAAATAAGAGACCTTTTTCGATCCCCTTTTTTTATACGTTTCGCCATCTCGCGAAAATCACGTAAAACGTTTATGAACGATTGACAAATCGGCCTTTCAATGAAGTTACAAGATCATTTTTCACGAACAAATGAGTTCAGTTTGGAAAACTGGGTCTTTGTAGTGGAAATTTAAAAAAAGGCACTCTTGGGATCGCAGAGAATTGGCCTAATTGGAAAACCGGCAGAAAGAGCGAGAAGAATGCCCAAAGAGCCGTAACTTTTTGCAGATTTTTCAGCAAATTGTTATAGGTCTAGATGTTTTGCTAATGTCAAATAATTCGCCACTTTCACCACTTGGTAGAGTCAAGAACTTGAGAATGATCTTTCGACGTAAGCTTGTATTTTTCATCACGAAAGACTGGCACAAGAAATAGAACTTGATATAGGTTGTGTTGGGTTTTGAAACTGAACTTCGATGAAAGTTCAAAAGGGCGGTTAGTGGACTGTCGTTACATTAGGTGAGATGATGCATTTAGCGGCGCTTCCTCATTAGTTGTGATCGTGGCCGTGTGGTTGTCGTATCTGGGAAGGAAATCTGACTGTCGTGAGAGGGACCATTACCTCACTCGCCTTCCTCTTAACTTGCCCAACACTCTAGAAATAAAATAAAAAATTAAAGAGTCGAAACTGCTTTTCCGATTTCAAGGCATAGACCTGAAACTTAACCTCTGATTGTAAACGAGGACGATAAATATAACGGGGAAGTCCTTGAAGGGAAACAATGGCTCTGTTACCCTTTTTGCGCTTTTGGAGTCACGCTTGCAATAATTATTAAATTCTCATTACCCCCGTTGTTAAACCGAACTTAAATATCTGAAATGAGCATTAATTTTAAAACAAGGTCCTAACCGGCGATAAAACTCCCCCATACGTTCCGTCTTCAAATCCGGTCTCCATCTTTGAAGGCACCCTTTGAATTATTCAAAAGGCCAAATTAGGCGGCTTGAAGACTTCCACAGTTGGTGACAGTTACTAATCGGTATTGATCGAATCGTTGTTTTTTCATCCTAAAAAAAAAAGAAAGAATAAAAATAAAAAAAACTTTCACTTAATAGGTAAAATCTGCTTCTTCTCCTTCCTTTAATAAAATATTGCATAAAGCCAAATAGAAAGACTGCCTCTCCTGGAGGTAATTGAATGTTTAGAGAAATAAGATAAAGAATATTTAATAATTATATAGACGCGACATTCTGTCTGAGAGTGATGGAAAAAGGGAAAATACTTGACTGCTAGAGCAGTTATCTTAGAGATGAAAAATATGTAAAAAAAGGAAATTTAATCCAATATGTTGTGACCTATCATGTTTCGAGAAATGTACTGAGCAAAAAGCATCGCAGTCTGTAAATTCTGTTCCGGGCGATCATATCGTGTAGATGGGTTTCACAAGGGGTCGCGCGCGAGGCGGACTAGGCCCGATGTGTATGCATAATAAAATATGGCGGCGGCCGGTCACACATTGTTAAGTAACGAATCGTGAGCTTCTAAAGTTCACATCCTCCGGTCATTTCGGCTAAAAGGGAATCACACCTTTTAATACTCTCTCCCACGACTGCGATAATTTCAAGTGAGAGAGAAAATAAAAGGAAAACTTGTTGCTACTTATACGGTCTTCGTGAATGACTGGACGTTAGTGCGTGAGTGGGCCAGTCGGGAAACCCGCGTCCAATTCCGAACAATGGACACTTCGTTCCGCCCTTGGGGCCCCGTTTGTTTAGACGTTTTACAAAACTTCCCCTTCGGGCGATTAGATGACCTCACGAATCCCGTCCATTCATTTATAGTAAAAACAAAAGCACCATTTTAAAGCGGCTATTTCAGTCTTTTTAGGTCAACTATACATTTACGATCATTTCGGACGTCAACGAATTTGATGGGCCTGGAAACTTTTTATTTTATCCCATACTTTAATATTTTGCCATGTATTGAATGTGTGGGTGGTCCGGCCGTCACTATTCGTTGAATGCTTCCATCAAAGTAAACATCCGAGCAGCTGTCAAAAATCAAATCTTCCAGGGCGTTTGGTCATCTAAAGACGCAAGATCGTCAGTAAAAACTCTTTCAAATGGGTTTCCCGGAACCGTAAATGAGCAAAACAACTGCCAAACTCTTGATATAAAGAGTTCCCGTTAGTTCGGAATTTGTGATGCTTTAATGACTTCTCAGTTTTACTAAGAATAGCAAAATCACTAAGTAGCTAGCCTATAGAAATCCCAAATCAGAAGTAGTGGTAGCCTTTTTCAATAATTAGAATTGACTTCTTTTTATTTGGCTGCTTCTGTAATTAAATCAATTTTGATAAATTCTTCTTGTGTAGATCTGTCAGTTGGGCGGGGATCCCGGGGAGTCGGATGAATTAAACCCGGTTGACCTCTTGAACCCAAACGGGCAATCTCATTCCTGCCACCGCATTATATCATCAGGCGTGGAACGTACGAAAAAAAA